>JACEIK010001317.1:102557-130579 GCA_018107945.1 Datura stramonium
AATTCCCTGTTAGCTTAGGAAAAGGTTTCTAATGTCTATATAAATACCTTTTATGTTTTATTTTAGTCAAAGAACATCGAAACGGAGTAGTAGAGATGTGTGAAGTATTTTTTTTGTGAATTTTTATCAAGTTTTGGAAAGCAATTCTTAGGATCAAACTATTGATTTCATACATTATTCTTGAGATTGTTCTTTGATATTCAGATCAGGTTTTCTTCCAATTATTGTTGTAAGTATTTGATTATGCGTTTATCTATGAATGCTAATTATAATCTTACAATCATGAGAGGCTAAAACCTCCACAACTATGGGTTGTGGAAACCATGGTGGATTAACGAAATAGGGTTACAAAAAAAGTTATTCAAAACCAATACTAAATGCTTGTATTATATTTTCTTCATCTTTAAATATTTCTTAACGGTGTACAACGTTAGGACTTACGCGAATTCTTTACTTGCTTGAACCTAGAGAGGTAGTGATTAGAAAAAGAGAATAACAACAAAGCCTTAGTCTTTATGATCATTGTATTAACTTGAGTTGTGGTTGCAGGATAGATAAATTTGGAACATATTAATAATGATTAGTTTGAAATTTCTCATGAGACCTGACCCGGTGATTGAGTATGATCATCCAATAGGGACGAACCAGTCATTTGGATGAACCCTAGTTATCAGTTCTACAAGTAAGCATTGGTATTGATCACGTGCGTACACCCGAAGTAGTTATGAATCCATGGGGAACACTTACCCTAGTTATTTGAAAATCTTGATATCAATCACAATTATAATCTTGTTTTAATATTGTTTTTTCTTTAAATCCCCCAATTTAGAGATAACTTACCAACAAGTTTAAGTACCGTCATTAGTCTAGATCTTACCCTATTCCCTGTGGGTTCGACCCCAACCTCTTTTTTGGGTTATTTACTGACAACGTCCGCTTCATACTTTGCCAGGATGTTTGAGTTTGAGCATTATCAAAAAGTGGCACCATTGTCAGGGAATACGGCTAAGATTAGATTAATTTCTTGTATTTGACTTTGGTTGTTATTTCCTGAATTACGTTTTCTATTTGTTTTTGGATATCCATAGGTTATCACTTTGTGAATGCCAAGTAACTCATCGGAGTGGAAACCCTTTGATTCCTTTGGATCTCAAACTCGAAAGAACACTGTGAAGAATGGAGAACCAAGAGCAGAGAGATGCACGTATTGCTGAAGAAGCTAGGCAAGCCGAGCTAGCTCGGCAAGCTGTACTTCAAGATATGGAGGATGCTTGAGATGAGGTGGTCAACGCTGGTCACCATGGAAGGGTCAACAGAGGTCAAAGATATGCCCCTCAATTCTTCGATGAGGATGAACCATACATTGATGAAGTCGGGTCAACTGGAGCTATTGTACCACCACCATTGCCTGTTGGTGCAAAATTTGACATCACTAGCACCATGATCCAATTATTGAACTTAAAAGGGGTGTTTAGTGGTCACGCAGCTGATGATGTCAACTTGCACCTGATGAACTTTGTGGGAATATTCAACGCGTATAGGTTTCCTAAAGTCAGCCAGAATGTTATAAGTCTAAGACTCTTCCCCTGCTCTCTATCTGGGAGGCCACTTTATGGTTATCGGAGTTTTCCAACGACTCCATTACCAACTAGAGGGAGCTCAAGCAAGCTTTTCTAGAGAGATTCTTTCCACCCTCCAGGATGCCGCAACTTAAGGACGAAATCTATAATTTCTGACAACTAAAGACTGAGGCACTTCATGAAACTTGGTTGAGGTTCAAGAAGAACTTGACCAAGTGCCCAAACCATAAAATTCTTGATAACAGTTTGTTGGAGATTTTCTATAGATCATTCAACAATAGTATAAAATAGTAGCAGACACAGTGGCCAGAGGAGCGCTGATGAGCCACACTTGGGAGCATGCTGCCACAATTCTAGACAGAGTGACCAAAACAAACATAGCATGGCACACTCGAGAAGCGGAGCAGTGGCTGGTACATATGCTATTGGTTTGACTGCAGACCAACGAAGAAAAGAAGAAGAACGTGACCAAGAATTATCTCATATGCGCACATCGTTGGACTTTCTCACTAAGCATATCATAGGTGTTGGATCCAGAAAAGTTAATGTGGTAGGGACACAGGGACAGGAGCCAGGACTTGACCACTCAAATTTTGAGGAGGAGGCAAACTTATTAGACAACCAGATGGCAAGTTTTCGAGCCAACGCCCAAGGTTCTGGACAATACACTTGGCGCCAAGGTTTTGGAAACCAAGGTCGTAACCAATACAGAGAAAATTATAACTGGAATGGGTACAGAGATAGAAGTCGAGGTCGTGAGCACGAGGGAGATTGGAGAAGGAATGACGGTTACCACAACGACCGAGTAGGATAGTACGTGCCTATGAATGCACGTGAGGGGGAGGCTGGATAGTCAAAGTTGGAGAGCATGATGGCTGAGATGCTAAAGAAGGTGAGATCCACATATGATCAGCTGAAAGACATCTGTAGTGATCTACCGAGCATTGGTCAGAGAGTGGAGTCACATGCTACGACTATCAAGTAGATTGAACAGCAGCTAGGGAAACTGTCAGGATCCATGATCCCTAGGAAAAAGGGTACACTACCTAGAAACACAGTCCAGAATCCAAAGAATGATGGTCACTGCATAGCTGTGATGACTAGGAATGGAAAGACCATGGTTGATTTCCCTCTGCCGGTTGTAGTTGAAAGGAAGAAAGAAAGCATGATCGATGATGAAGAAGATGTTACTAAGAATGAACACAATGAGGATGCTGAGTTTACTGAGGCTCCAGTTGTTGAAAAGGGGCCTGAAGCAGAACAAGGAGAGAAGAAAGGAGACACACAAATTTACAAGGCTATTCCACGACCACCGCCACGGTTCCCTCAAAGAATGAAGAAGAAGGCAGAGAATGGTAAGTTTTAGAAATTCCTATCAACGCTAAAGTAGTTATTTGTAATCATACCATTGGTTGAGGCATTGGAAAGAGGCCGAGATATGCCAAGTTTATAAAGGACCTTGTGACGAAGAAAAGGTCTGTGAGATATGAGCCTGTGGATAATGTGCATCATTATAGTGTTATAGCCGCATGGGTCCTTGTCCCAAAGAAGGAAGATCCAGGTGCCTTCACCATTACATGTGCAACCGATGATGTTGAGTTCATGAGGGCACTTTATGATTTGGGAGAAAGCATCACTCTGATGTTGTTAGCTGTGTTTAAGCAGCTAGGCTTGGGAGCCCCCACACCGACTACTATGAAGTTGTTGATGGCCGACCGAACTGTGAAGAAGCCTGTGGAAATCCTGTTCGATGTGCTTGTTAAAGTGCATAAATTCATATTCTTAGTAGACTTCGTGATCCTTGATTGCGAGGTTGATTTTAAGGTCCCCATCATTTTGGGGCGACCATTCTTTGCCACTGGGAAAGATTTGGTAGATATGGAGGCTGTCCAGCTAAAATTCAGACTCAATAAAGAAGAGGTCACCTTCAATGTCTGTTGGTCAATGAAGCAGCCAAAGGAATACAGAGTTGTCTCAGCAATAGAGGATGAATTCTAGTTCCTTGACAAAGTCTGAGTAGTCAAGAGACTTGTGTCATGCCGCAATATTAAATCAGGCGCTTCTTGGGAGGCAACCCAAGTGGTAGTTTGGTGAATTTTGAGTAATCGAACCATCTCCATCGTGTCGCGACGTTAAATCAAGTACTTCTTGGGAGGCAACCCAAGTTGATTAACTTATGTGTGTTCAGTATGCAGGGGAAACAAAAACAGGTGGGGGAAACAAAAACAGGTGGGGGAAACAAAAACAGGTGGAAAAAGAATTGATGAACAGGAAGGTGCTACGGTTCTCAGTACGACTCATAAGAGGATAGTACGGGTTGTAGTACGAGTTGTGGTGAGAATCAGAGAGGTATTTTAGTGAATGAGTTCAGGGTACGGTTGGTCCTACGACTCATAACTTCATTATATGGGTCATAGTACTCATTGTGGTTATGAACTATGCAAGGCATGGACCTCAAAGTAAGAAAGACCTACGATTCATATACGAGTCGTACCTTCGTAGTACGAGTCGTAAGATGTGATTGTTGGTCCATAGGTAAGTTTCTCAACCTCTCTGTTATGAGTCCAAGGGACGATTCATAGGGCCTTCCTATGACACATGGTACGAGTCGTGATGGGTCAAAAATTTTAAAATCACCCGACTCAGCCCAAAATTTTCAAATCTTCCCTATAACCTATTTAAACTTCAAACACACCGTACCCTCCTCCCACGCACTCAAAACCCAATTCAAGACTAGAACTCACAACTCCCTCGCACCCGTAACTCAAACTCAAGATGTATTGAGCAAGTTGTTTGCTCAAATAACACCATAAATCCCAATCCCAACCCTAGTCCTGATTGCCAATCAAAGTAAGCAGATTTCAAGTAAGTGTATTTGTTGAATTTGATAATAATGATATGTTATTCTTGAAGCAAACCTACTTAATCCCTGAGAGTCCTGTCAATGCTTGAAAAATTAAAAAGGACAAGGACCAGGGATGTGAAAAAGTTGGTATGCAATTAGGTAGGGGATGTAACTTGTAAAAATCATGCAATGAACTATTAAACTTGAGTTATGGGTTGTGATTAAAAATGAGAGGAATGGGTAACTATAAAACATGATAAATGCATGCCTGGACTTGGGGAATTCTGAGTATCCAACACTAAATTAAAATCTCCTGCAAACTAAATTAAAAATAAGGCAGGGACAGGGTTCACAAGCCTTCCGGCCCTTCGTTCGGACAGGGTTCAAGAACAGTCCATTCTAGAGAAAAGGCACCAGATTAGGGGGGAACTCTTCTATCCAAATAGTAAGGCATTCTCCTTGAATACCTACTTGGAACACCTTAATCAAATAGAGAACCATAAGACCTAGCGCAGCCTGCCTTATAGAAGGCTTTGGCAAGAGATTGATCGCTTGGACTTAGAACTGGTCTTTGAAGGAAGAAAAAAAGGAGAGATTGGTAGAGCTCTTGTTTGTCAGCGGCATTCTCCCTTCTAGGCATTCTCCCTTCTATCTATCTGAATTATTGAACTTTATCCCCGAGCTGGGTTTCATACTACGACTCGTAAGATGGCTCCTTAGGACTATTCTAAGCCAAATTTGTGATAATCACGAGGTATGAATCCTAGTATGAATTGTGGTATCCAGCGACAAGTCATACCTGGCAATCGTACCAAGAATCTGAAAAGGGTCAAGTCCACAGTGACAGTATGATCCTTCCTACGACTCGTGGAATCGACTTATGGATCATACCATGAGTCGTGGAAAAGTATAGAACATTTATTTTCAAGGGGAATCCTCATATGACTCATGGTACGGACCGTACCTTCTTGGTACGAGTCGTACCTCAGAGGCGTAACATTGACCTGAGATATTACGAGTTTTAGTACAAATCATACCTCCAAGGTACGACCCATACTGTAGACCCGTGATAAATTACAGAGTACTTTTTCTTGCTTTCTTTTTCTCAGGTTTGGAATTCTAACCTTTTTTATCCATAGGTACAATGACGCAGAAACAAAAAGCATCCAAGGAAACTGTTCGGAGGGCATTGATTGATGATACATCCAAATCCAAATAAGCGGGAAACTCCCCTAGTGGTTCAGTAGAAGAATACCAGGTTTATACATTTGATACTAACAGGACCCGAACCACTAGGGCGAAGGCTAAAGCCCAGGCCATGGTGGCCACTGCCACATCTGTTGGTGCTCCCCAGTCTGAGGAGGGAGTGAAGGAAAGAGACTAAGAGTCCAGAAGTGGCTCTAATGAAGAAGAGGGGTTCGAGGAGGCCCAATCCGACGATGTTGACGGTGAGTTCAGATCGGAGGAGGGGGCACCCAATGCCGAGAAAGAGCAGACTCTACCTAGGGAATCGCACCATTTGGTGGAGAGTACCAGGAGCCCAGGAAATATATGAACAGGGCATTGCTCTCACCACTAAGAACAAACTTAGGCGGAGCATTCAAGAAGAGTCGCAGATCCTCACCAATTCACTAAATGAGGTAGAGGAGATGAAGAGGATATTTAGCTTCTATGGATTTGACTGGATGGATAGAGCCCCAGATCGATACACTTCAAAAATCATCTGGGAGTCCTACACCAATTATTTGGAAACCATGGAGTAGAAAGCGAAAGAGGGGAAAAATTTGAAAGATCAATCCAAGCTAGAGAACGTCATGGTTAGAAGCTGAGAGGTTGATATATCCGAGCGCAATATTGCTCGGGTGTCATATGGGCCCCAATTCATACCACCACATGCTACATTAGAATATGACTATTGGGAGGAGACCTTGAAACAGATGAAGAAGCTTGGTTTCAATGAGAGGCGGAGGAAAATTCAATGGTTGTCGGGGGTTATTACTGAGGACAAAGAAGAGGCAGAATGGGTCACTAGCGGCAAGCAGGTCATAAAGAACTCTCTAAACTTCATTGCAAAAGCCCGTTAGACCTTAGTGTGCCACCGGTTGGCCCCGACAATAAATGATAATACCCTCAGCGCAGACAGAGCATCTTTGGTGGCTTGTATCATGTCCAGATACCCCATCAATATCCCGAGGGTCATTATGGAAGAGATGCAGGATAGGGCTATGGGATTGATCACTACCATCCTATTCTCGAGTCTCGTATTCAGATTGTGCACAAAGGCAGGTATCAAGGTGTGTCATGGTGAGGAGCACCTGATCGGAGGACAAGGATCGCTGATATTGGCCTAATCCAGGATGAGATGAACCCAATATGTTGGGCCCAACTTTCCACCGCAGTCTCATTATCACAGATAGTTGGGGGCGCACAAGTGAATGCCCCCACTTAATAGGAGCAGGGCGAGACACTGTCTACAGATGCCAATCATTCAGATGCAGCTCCTAGCACCTCTGCCGCACCACTAATGAGCCTTCGAAGCCAGACTCCAGCCGGGTACATGCTAGTTCCTCAGGAATTTTTCCAGAAGCTGGCCAAGAGACTGACCATAGCTGAGAAGAAGGTTCAGTTGATGATGGAGAACGTAAAGCCTTGGGTAAAGGTTGAGATTGAGACAGCTGCATAAGCCCTACACGCCAGGATAGAAGGTTTTGAGAGTATATTCAACATGTGTATGGCCGAGCAGACTAACATGAGCAGCCTCAGTGAGGAGTTAGGGGCTCTTTGGAGTCAAGTGGTCGAGTTTTCATCACGGTAGCTGACAATCTAGCAACCCCGACTCTTCCTGACCTCGACTTTGGTTTTGACAAGAAGCTTAATCTGGCGGCTTATAGGGAGCCTACAGGAGTTAACAAGGAGAAAGGAAAAAAGAGAGTCTCTAAGGATGTTGGAGACAAGACCCCAAAGAAGAAGAGAAAGAGAGAAAAGAGAGAGCGCAAGCGGGCAAGATTGGAGAGTCAGCAGACTCACGATGTGCATCTGTTGGAGCTGCTTGAGAGAGCTAGAGGAGCGAGTAGCTCCACCATGGCCCAGGTAGAGCTTGCAGGTGGCAAGGACCCTTCGGGCGAGCCACATTCAGCCCCGATGATTCTAGAGGCAGTAGAGGTGATCCTTACTAATGAGGGGTAGTCGCCCCCTACTGGTACACCAGTGAGTGCGCCAGCCACTGCCAGTACCACGATTGCAGCGGAGGTACCTCCTCTTCAGGATGACAGGAATGCTTAGTGCGCCGCGGGTATGTTCCCTTCCTTCTGCTTTTACATTCTATGCTTCGGGGATGAAGCATGTTTTTTAAAAAGGGGAGGGGGTGTACTTGTTATTTTGGGATTTTGATTCATCTGAGGGTTTTTCTTGTCGTATTTCTTTTCCCTCGGGTTTGTTATCTAGTAGAACTGGCATGTTTAGTATTTTATTTTTGTGATTTTTCTAATTAGAAAGTAGCTTAGGAGTACCCAGCCAATAAATTGCACTAGTTTTGAATTTGTAAAAATTGACCCTATTTTAAAAATTTTTGATGATTAGCTATGTACTTGTGATTGCAAAGAATGATTTATTTGGATCTTTTTATGTCATTTAGTGTATTAGCATTAATAGTTTTTGTTAGCCATGTATAAATCGGACAGGCAGAGTCAATGCAAGACATGTACCATGAGTGAGTGAGGTCTAATACCTAGTTCAATACNTCTAAAACTTGTCCGGTTGGTCTTTACATAGGTGTTAGGATGGTTGGTTAGGAAACGATAATAGGCCATTTTTGTTTAGCCCATTTTTAGCTTAAATGACCCTACCAAAATGATATGACTCCCTTGATCCCAATTTTGAGTCTTAAATGAACCATTTTTCTTTGATTAACCAATTAACCGTATCCATTTTTATAATGAACCTCTTTTGGCCCTGGTCCCTCCTTGGACATTGTGAACCTCAACATATGTAAAATTCCTAAGTTGAGGGTGGCTAGAGTGGGGGTGCATAAATATTGGGAAGGTGAAAACGGAACAGAAAAGAAAAAGTTGAAAAATGAGGTGTGGTGTGACAAAAGAAAAAGAAAAAGAAAGAAAAAAAATTGAAAAAAGATTAAAAAAGAAAATACAAAAAGAGAATGATGAATGAAAATTCGTGAAAACACACCACACTCATACAAGTGCATAAAAAAAGGGTGAAAAGGGAGGAAAAAGTGGAAATCGCAAAAAAGATGAAAAAGTGAAAAGAAATAAAATGGAGCCACATATATCTAGTGCCAAGGAGGGGTTTAGTCACTAAAAATATTCCATATCTACCATATCTAGCCCAAAAGCCTACACTACAAGCCGAAGCAAGTCCTGTACTGATCCTAGCCAGACCATCTGATAAATCGAAGTAGAGAAAATAAGGGCAAGCCTATGGTATCCAACATGTAGTATTTGAAACTTCTTTGTGAGAGTGAGAGTCTTACTAGTTCAGTCCCATGTTTTATATTTTATTATATTTGTGAGTGGGGGGACTCCATTTGTTGTGAGGGTACATGGTTTGTGTTTAATTCTATCAGTGGTCTATGTGAAAAGGATTGGTGATGATTTGACTATCTGTTAATAGCTAGATAACATATCTTGATCCTAGTTTATCATGTTTTTTGATCGCTTGATATGCATGTGTTGATTTGGTTCACGAGGATAAGGGTCAAAAGCTATTTGAGTTATAGTGCAAGTTTTGGTTGATTGTTGGCTGTAGTATCCTAGGTTTATTTTCTAGTTAAGCGTCGTGTTTAGTTTTTTTTATTTTGTTTGCCCGAGGACATGCAAAAGTCTTATGTTGTGATGATGTGTTGTGAGTTTACAGCACTTTCAATTCTTAAAACTGAAAAAATAGCATGGACTTAGGTATGTTTATATGGATATGAGGTACTTTTACTTTGATTTCAGGGAAAATAGGTGTTGGAAAAAAATGTGCAAAAGAGGCATAATAGTGCAGAAAATCAGCCAAGTACAAGTCTTATTACGAGTTGTACCTTGATTGTACGAACCGTACTGAGAATCATGGTGAAAGTCATAAGGCTAGAATAAGAGGAAGGAAGCATGCGACTCTCAGTACGAGTCATACCAAGATAGTACAAGTCGTAACTGGAGTTGTGGAATTGTTTAGAGAAATCTACACAAAGGCAGTCTCTTGGTACGTGTGGAATCCACAAATCGTAGCACTCACATACGACCCATACCATGAGTCGTGGTGAGCTTCAAGTAATTCTTCAATACTTGGCAGAACTTCAGATACAACAAGCAGTACGAGTCATAGGAGGAAGATATGAGGCGTACCACAACACTCGTGGAAAACTTTAGAAGATATCAGAGTTCTCAGGGCTAAACCACGGATGTATTGTATGACTTGTAGGACTATGGTATGAGTCGTACCAGCCTGCCAACACTTAGACAAATCTATAGAAGCCAAGGATGTACAAGAAGCAGGTACAACCCCTACAATCCTGCTACAAGTCGTGGGATCAGTTGAGATACAGCTGGCTCCAGATATGAAAATTTTCTCTATTAGCTTAGGAAAAGGTTTATAATGTCTATATAAATACCTTTTATGTTTTATTTTACTAATACAAGGTGAAGGTCGTAAATAGACCTCATTATGATGAGTCAATTAATTTCTAACTGCTATCTATTTACATGTTTCCACATGTGGAAGATTTAATTTTACATGAATCTATTTAAAAGTTGTCTTCATCTTCTTGAAACTTGGTTTTCTTGAAATTTGATATTTTTTCTGATGTTGCTTTGGAATTTGATGAAGATTCATCTTCATCTGTATGAGTTTGCAAAGATTCCATTTTTTCCTTATGTAGCTTGTCTTTTTGCTGCATTATTTTTTGGATGGATTTCTGTGGGGTCCAGTTCTTTTGATTGTAGTAGTTTTTTATTTTTTTGAAAGGGTAGTCCGACTATCTTCTTTAGTTGAGAAGATAAGCTTGAGTTATCCCTTGCGGATCTAGCATGTCTCCATTGCTCGATTCACTTGTATGGGAGGATGCAGTATCTAATAATTTCATTATCTATTTTTGTTGGGTATCTTTTTCCAAGTTTGACAAGGCCTGCTGGAGCCTTCATATTTTAATTCTTCCTTGGGAAGTTGGGATTCTTGTCATAACGAAGAAATTGAAGTTTCTTTATCTTCCTGGGGTGTTGGTGCCCAGCCTTTGATTTTGATGGTCTTACTCAGATATTTAATCCTTTCAAATTCATGAATATCAAAGGACATAAATATAAAGGACCAAAATTGATATTGTATGAAATTTTTTTTGCAATAAATAACTTACACAATTTAATATTTTCCCTGGTAGGGTAGAAATATTTTGTTTCACTGAAAATTTTCAACTGCGGTTCGAAAAATGTTTTGACAATACCGTTTATTTCCTCCACCTGCTTCCACTCCATTCGTAAAACCATCCGGGAATGATCGCGTTTTTCATATCTTCTGCATACTTGATAAACCAAGAATGAGTGTTGGGCCTTAGATACATAAAATTATACCAAGTTGCCATATAATCACATCGCTAAATGTCTAGGTCTATGGGCTATTGATAGGGGAGTGGGTGTATGTAGATGATCTACAAACTATTCAAATGACTTAAAATTCTTTTAATTGTGAATTTTGAGTATTGAATATTGTCGGGAGTATCCGTACTCTTGATTTATGCTCACTTTACTAATCGGCATCTCGTTAAAATGAACTCATAATACGTTTGGATTTTTTAAAGGGACTGGTCTCTCTCCATATAATTCCAATTTGTGTAGTAGGGTTTTAGCAACTCGGTACTCCAAAGCTCTATTTTTTATCGAGGGCCAGAATCGGCAAGAGCTGTAAAATTGTTAGCTCAAAATACTATTTATTTGGAATATTTTTCTCCATTTTCTTTCCCCGGTCGCGGCGTAACCGCCCGAGAGTATGTCTCGGTGGCTTCTATTTTCATAGTTATCCTTTGTTTCCTGATAGAAATAGTTTTGTTGCTCGATGAAGAGCTCCCTTAAAACCGATATTAATGATTGTAACTGTCCGATCGATTATGGGTTCCTTTAATGGGGACGAAATAGTAACTTTGGCAGAGATGGGAATTTCCGCTGCAGCGTAATATCTATTTTATAGTTTTTAGTTTTTCATCTTCTTGGAAGGGTCTTTTCATTATTTCTTTTGATTTGAAGGGTTGAAATGGAGGCCTCAAGGGCCTTTATACTCCGGTGTTCCGGTCTCATTAGTTCCTCAGAAATTTTCTAGTCAAAAAATCTCGAGAGAATTATTTTCCCTTGTATAAATTCGATTTGAACAATGTTGATAACAAAGTCTCCAAGCATTCGGAAAATATTTATTTAGAAACTAGGTTTTTTTACATCTTTATAAACATCTTTGGTCGCTTGTACTACTCGTAGTAAGAATTCTTTATTTATTAAATCATCTTGAAATGGTGATACTTAGCACTATAGCCAGAATTTTCTTTTTTAATGGTGTTGTAATTTTTCTTGAGCATTATTTCGATTCTTGGAAGTGAATCTTTACTTAATCGTTCGGGGTTTTCTAAGGAGATTATTTGCTTAAGGATGCCTCCATATCCTATGTCTAAAACGTCAGCTTCTACTATCATGAATGCCTCTGATGTGTATTCCTAGATATGAAAGTTTTTGAACTATTGATTTTATTTTTTGACCGTCTCTATTCGCTCTAATCCCCAAGGGACTGATTCTTCTTAAGACGTTGATAAAGAGGCTTACAAACTTGTCTAATATTTGGAATAAAATATGCAACATAATTGAGACTTCCTAAAAATCTCTAGAGCTAAGTTTTATCAATTAATTCATCTGAAAATTTGGATGATAACTCTATGGCTCTACAAATGGTTTATAGGTTCGATATAAATCATGACCAAGGAATCAAATAGCAACCGAATAACTTAATTCTTTTAGTGCTTACTACTAATCCATTTTTTTAACAACCTTAAAGTATGTTTGGATATGTTTGGAAGTGTTGGTCAATATCTTCGAGTATATTAATACATCATCTATATAAACTATAGAAATATGATTATATGATTAAATATGTTATTCAATATATTATAAAATTCGCACTTTAAGCTTTTTTAGTCCGAATGGCATTACATTCCATTTGTATTGTCCAAAAAGTACATTAAAAGTTGTTTTATATTTATCTTTTTCTGTTATTTGTATTTGCCAAAATCCCAATTTCATATCGAACTTACTATAAATGTTAGCTTTATAAGTCCTTTTAAAAAGATTCTTTTTATTTGGTATTGGGTACCTAATCCATTTTAAAACTTTGTTAAGGGGCTTATAATTAATAACTAGCCTTGGGGCTCCTCTTTATTTCCGCACTACACATAGAATGCCGAACAACTCCACGGTGACTTGGAAGGTCTAATAATTTTTTATCAAGCAAATCATTGATTTTCTTTTACAATATTCCATTAACTCTTGATTCATTTGAATGGATCTTTTCCTAGTAGGGATAATCTTTTCGTTGAATCCCACAATATATGGTAACTTAATAATATGGAGTTTCCTATCCCAAAAGGCATTAGGAAATTTCTGAATGCATTCTCTCGCTCTATGACTTCTTGTAGGTTTTTAATTTTTACTTTTACCTTTCGGATGTTTTAAAGCGATTCAATCCGCTTAAATTTTTTTATCTCGTTCTTCAAATAATTTATTTGTTGGGAAAGCGAGTTTATTCTAAAGATAGTTTTTTTATAAATTCACTTTCTTCTTTGAGATATTATTTAGGTAGAGAAAAAATCTCTTTTCCTAGAGCAAAGGGTGGGATGTCGTCTAAATCAGTGACATATGGTTTTATTTGGGTTATAAAGGGGGTGTCTAATATTATTTCTTCGCTATATCTTTAGTTACAAAATCATTAATAAAGCGTATTCCATTATTGCATATGTATGCCTTATGGAGTTTATAATTTATCTTGAGCTCTCTCCCTTGCCGCAGAATAACCGCGTTGTACTTTCCAAGGTACTTAGTAGGATTATTCATTCAATAATGCGCTTTGTCCGCACTGCATCTACAATGAAATTTTTTGTGAATATATATTTTTTCTTTATAACTAATATGATAGGTATATGCTGCTCTGGAGCTTTAACTATTGCAATAGTTTTTACTCCTAATTTACTTTCTAACGGATCATCTAGAGCTCCAATTTCTTCTTCGTACTTTTCTAATTTTGATGTTTCTCTTAGTTCGGATTGATATAATTCATATCCTTGCATCGAGTTTAGTTCATTTAATAATTCATTAGCAAGGGCATCTGTTTCTAGCTTGTTAAGTCTTTGCTTAACTTCTTTAACTTCATTTTTACTATGTAATAATTTAGCTTGAAGATCTTGTACTCGTTGTATTAGACTTTTTGTTCTTTTAAATTTTTTAGTACGTTTTTCATATTAAAAGGCTCAATTATTTCTTTGTCATGTTGTTGGTCAAGAACTATATTTTTTAATTCTATTAAATATTTTTTTTTAAGATCTTTATCTTCAATATGATCAATCATATCAAAGAAGATTTCTGTTATTATTAGTAATGACATTTATTGAGTCTATCACAAAAGTGCACGCTTCCCGTGCATCCACAATGACTAAGTCACTATTGTCGAACTAGTATACAATATTAAGTTGGTCTTCATCACTGAAACTTTTCCAAGGAAAGGCTATTCTCATGTTCATCAAGAATAGAATATAATCTAACTTTTATTTCGATCAAGTTCCAACATATTGATCTTATCTTTCTTTTTATTAGGGACCGACAATTATTAGCCCCGAGCTGTCTTTTCATACCCAAAACTATCAGTATTTCTTTGAAAGCCATCTTTGTTGGCTTTCATTTAGGCCTTTTAAATCTTTTTCTGTAATGATGGGGTTTTTCGCATTTATTCTTATGGTGTTTGTATCTTCTTTTTAATTTTCTTGGATGCTTCTATTGAAGGGGCGGATAATTTGATGTATCCAAAGTCTTGACAAAACTCTCTATTTCTTTTTTGGATATTTTATTATCCTTTTTAAGTTGATTTTTAAGCTTCATATCTGTACATAATTTAAGTCCCGTGACATTTATAAAACTTATAAGGTCACCATAGGTTAACTGACTATAAGGAATTTTTCCATCGAATTCATCTTTTAATTTTATCCTAACCTTTTCGGCAACAATGTTGGTAAACCACTTATGAATTTTTCTTTTCAATAATCATGAATACAGTTTTCTCTGACCATAACCTTGTTGAGGAAAACATCTTATACCATCTAAAATCATCTAACTTTAAAAGATAGGTTAGATAATATTTCCAAACTCCTATCTTGAAAAAGTTGAGGTTCTCCTATAAAATGTTTCACTATATTATAAATTAAGGTGGAAGTGGTGGCCTCTTCTACGCATAGATTTTAAAAGTTTGTCCTGTAGATTCACCCATTAACTGAGTGATGGTTGTAGCATTTGTTACGCTATATCTATTATCTTTAGTGAGATAATTATCCCACCAATATTTTAATATCCCTGTGAATCCAGATTTAATTAGAGTGGAAAAATTATTTATCCGCAGCTTTTCATTTAGTATAGGTCGTGAATGGTCATTCCCATTTCATGGGACTTGTTGTATATCTGATGTTCTACAAGTTCATGAATATTCTATTCAGCAATTTCATTTCTAGAGTGTGAAGTATGAGATAGAAAATTCATTTTCTTCGTACCGTATATCCGTGAACAAGGATTTATTATAATAATTCTTTTTGATGGAATATTAAGAGCTTAACTTATTAATGTCGGTATCAGATCGATATTGTTCTTATGATCTTATCATCTTAATCTTAATTCATTTTTTAATTTTAATTCATTCTTTAATTTTAATTCAGCCTTTAAATTTTCATTAATCTTTTCTATAAGATCATCTGTGATTTCAAACTTTTCTTGAAATTTGGGGAATTTATCTTTGAAAAATTCTAGTATTTCAAATATTGGATGGGTTTCTAATTTTTTATTATTATAGGAAGGGCTTGATTTATCATTAAAAATGATTTATTATCAGTCTTAAGGATTTAATTAGAGACTACGTATAATTATTGATTAGTATAATTATTTTATTGAATTAATCTATTTATATCTTTATTCTTAGGATCAACTTGGGTGTCTACTATATCAATTTTAAAAGGTGTAGATGCAACAATTTACCATATATTGGAAAACTAATTTCTTCTAATGGGAATTATAAATTCAACCATCTAGTTTTGGTATGTCATTTATTAATGAACATGCTTAATGATTCCTTTGATCATCCAATTTTTCGTGTATCAAATCATTTAAAGAGCTCTATATTGCATCTCATTCTTTTCATATTGGCGCACTAATTTTTCATAAAGGATAACTTTTCCTTTAATGAATATCTTTTCACATACCATTGTCTTTTTTTATGTTATTTTCTAGATCTAACCAGAGTTTATCTAAATATTCAAAGTTTGGTTCGAACTCCTTATCAGATCTAATCATGCATAAAGATTCTCTTACTCCTAGCATCTCACTAGCATTGGGACTTGTTCTTTTGCAATTCTAGGTTCGTATTCAACCTTAGGAATTGTTTCGTAGAAATCTACTCCTTTAATTTCTTCTATGTCTTCAAGAGTTACCTCCTTTTCTTCTTGGGTTTTTGAAAATGAAGGTCTTGAAAAGGACATTCTTTTACTTGAAGAAGCATGACTAAAGGATTGGAATCTTAGAAATTTTAAATCTATAGATCTATCCGGAAAATTGTATTACTTCCGCCACGGTTGGAATTTTCTTCCTCAATTTCTCGGTTCCGCTGCGGAGTCAAAATGCCAATTATCCTTTACTAACACATCATCCCATTTTATCATTTTTGGGACAAAAATATTATTGTGATTGTGATTGGCTTCCATAAGCATGATAACCCTTTTGTTACTTACTATTTTTGCTTTTGGAACTAGGGTAGTTTTCATTAACCTATAATATACTCTATATATTATGGCTATTTCTCTTGTATTTTTTTTATATTCATGTTTTTTTGTTTTAACATTTAATGTTAGGGTATATATAACATTTTGATCATTAATATCTATAGAAAAATTGGGATAACAGTTAAAATATACCGGACCATTAGCTAGATTACTTTGTAATACTGCTAATAATGAATCATCAAAGTTTAGTAGTCTATTATCTCTTAATATAAGACATATAGGTACATCTAAGGCTAATCGATGCAACCGTTTAGCCGCGACTTGGACAAGTCCTATGTGAAGAAACTTATATTTTTTATATATCTGTTAATGTCTTCAGCTGCTAATAATTTAATAGTCTCAATAGACTTATTAATAGCGACCATAGATTTAGAGGTTTTAATATTATAATTTTTTATAAAATTAAAGTGTTCAGTCTTATATACCTTTTCAAAATGTTCCTTTGGGATATTCCAATTTTGTATCACTTTCTATCTTAGCTATTTTAGAGGTTGTGGCAGAAATATTAATACTATTTATTATGTTCTGATTTTCAGAGGTATCCATTAAAATTGTGTAGATAGTTTTAACTGAATAATTAATACATCATCTAATTGTCTTCTTTGTATAGAAAAATTATGACTAATATAACATAATTCATTATATAACCTGATTAAATTGTCAAGAATTAATTTTCTAGTTATCTTTATAGAATTATTACCTAGAGTTTCTGAAGGTATTAGTTTTTTATAATAGTCTAAGTCCTTTAATATTTATTTTCTTTTCTTTTTATAATTACTCTGGTATTTCAAATATATTCATTTTCTTCTATTGTAGTATTTTAATTGTTCTGTAAATGGATATGTAAGCATAAATTTTTGAATATAATTCGAAGTATTCAGGGAAATGGTAGTACTATCCTGAGGCCAATATCTACTTTAGATGTTACTCTTTAATAATTATTTACTTGTGTAGTATTTACTAGTTATCTTCTCTAATTTTCTTTTATCTTATTCCTTTAGGTTGGGCGACGGAAACACCATTCGAGTCCGACTCTAGTATTTCAACTTTCGAGCTAATCCAATGGAAAATACAGGCTTGCCAACGTCTAGACCGTGATTAAATGGTTACCTAACTTAAGGAATAAAACTAAGCAACTAGCAGAAGAGTATCAATAAAGCTACAACACAGAAATAATCGTTCAGGAGCAACAAAATTTCGACTGGCTCTAAGATAGTATAAATATTTAACTATTCAAACTCATACTCCTCCCGGCCAACATGGCTCTGATACCATTTAACGGATCATAGAAACAACTTGTAAAAGACTTGAAAAAGACTTGAAAATTTGGCTTATGAGTTAGAGCTGCCCACAGAGTTAACTTATATCCTTGCTAAAATGGTGCATTAGGTAACCCAGCCCTAGTCGTATTGGTAGAGAGCATTAGTGTGAAAGATAGCCTCACCTCTGAGGATATTCCAATTAAGATCCTTGATCATTAAGTTCAGAAATTGAGGAACAAGGAGTTAGCTTTGATAAAGGTATTGGGGAGAAATTAGCTAGTTGAGGGAGCCTACGTGGGAACCCTGAGCTGATGATATCCGGATCTGAGGTCTATTTTTGAAAAGCACTTAGCATCCTGAAGCTAGTCAAACAAATTATCAATCCATGGGAGAGGATACCTGTTCTTGATTATAACCTTGTTCAATTGCCGATAATCAAAGCACATCTGAAGAGAACCATCCTTCTTTCAGACAAAGAGAACTGGTGCACCCCACGGGGATTTACTAGGTCTGATGAAACCCTTGTCTATGAGATCTTTCAACTACTCCTTCAACTCCTTTAGCTCAGCTGGATCCATTATGCAAGGAGGAATAGATATAGGTTGCGTATCAGGAAGCAAGTCAATACCAAAATCGATCTCCCGCTCAGGAGGAATTCCCGATAAATCATCTAGAAACACTTCTGGATATTCGCACACTACAGGAACTGACTGGATAGTCAAGGTTTTGGACGTAGCATCCTTAACCCTAAATAGGTGATACACGCAACCCTTAGAAATCATCTTTCTGGAATTAAGGTAGGAAACTATGCGACCTACAGGCATAGCTAAACTACCTTTTCACTCTAGGACTGGCTCACCTGGAAATCGGAACTCTACCGCACGAGTTCTATGATTTACTAAGGCATAACATGCATGTAGCCAATCCATGCCAAAGATAACATCAAAATCTGTCATGACTAGCTCTACTAAATCTGCTGTAGTGACATTCAGAAGAACTGTAATAGGGGCAATTTTATATACCCGTTGAGCTATAACTGAATCACAGACTGGAGTAGAGATTGAGAAAGATTCTGATAGGATTTCGTGACCAACTCCAAAACTACTAGCAACATAGAGTGTCACAAAAGATAAAGTATCCCTTGGATCTAAAAATGCATATACATCAAGGTGGAATACTTGTAACATACCAGTACTACATCTAGGGAGACCTTCTGCTCCTGATGAGATACTAGGGTATAGAATCTGTTCTGGCGCTGACCACCACCTACAGTAGTAGATGCACCCTGCTGAGCTGAGCATGCTGGTGGGGATGCTGAGCTAGCGGCTGGGTTTTGTCCCCTATCATGGCCCTGTCTGTTTGTTGTAAAATCTCTAAGCATATGTATGGGCTTCCCACACCCGAAACAAGAACCCGAACTGGCTAAATACTGACTAGTGTGTCTCCAGACACACCTGCCACACTTTGGAATGCTGGACTCTGTGGGTCTGCTCCCCTGACCTCGAGAGCCTGATGCTCGTCCCCTCTGGTCGCGCATAGATCTAGATGGCACACTCATAGTTGATGGCGCTGGGGTTGATGATCTTTGGTGGGACTGCTAACGGTGCCCACCACCAGATCTCTGTTGGGAGAATCTGAAGCTATCAATCCTGTCCCTCTTGGTCTCTCTCTCCCGCTCACTTACCTGCACCGCCTCTATCTGTTGGGCGTACAGAACTATTCGAGGAAAGTCAATGTCCTGATGAAGCATCGTGGTCTAGAAATCTTTGACCAAGTAGTCTGCTATCCCATGTACGAATTAACTCACTCGGGCTCTCTAATTTGCCTCCATCTCTGGTGCATACTTGGACAAGCTAGTGAACTCTAAAGCGTACTCCTGGACTGTTATCTTACCTTGCTTCAGGTTCACAAACTCAACTGCTTTAATCTCTCTCATCTCACGAGGGAAGAACTGATCTAGAAATGCGATATAGAACTCATCCCAACCGATGGGGCCTTCTCTAACTATCCCGCTATCCTTCCATTGCCTGAACCAGATGTGCGCAACCCCTTTCAACTAATATGAGGCTAAATCTGCGCACTCCTCCCTAGTCACCCCCATGATCTGGGTGATCTTCAGAACTTCATCAATAAACTCATGCAGATCCTCGTCCACGTTTGATCCAAGGAACTCCGGAGGGTTCATCCTCAGAAAATCTCTAACTCTCGTCACTGCCGCATTCCAATTCTGAGGTACATGCGCTACCCCTGTTTGTTGACTTGGGTGGTCAAAGCCTGAGCTAACATCTGTATGGCTGCCCTAAACTCTGAGTGGGAAACCTGCTCGGATACATAATCCTCATGGGCTGGTGGGGCCTACTGGTTCCCATCCCAATTGTAGTTCTCATGGCCATTTCCATTTCCGTTTCTTCTTTCGTTAACTCGGCGAGGAGGCATGACTCTGCAAACGCATATAGCACGAGTTAGAAGGATAGAGAAACATTTCATCACACGACATAGATCATGAAAGAAGGGAATATTTCCTAAAATATTTTGTAGCCTCTTCATCATAAGTGTGGCGCTCTTTACACTCATGACAAAAACTATACTTAACGCAGCTTTCAAACACCCTAGAACACTTTAAAACCTGATGCTCTGATATCAAGTTTGTCACGACCCGAACATAGGCCCGGATCGAGACACGGGACAAAGAACCCTAAGAGGCTCCAAGTTGACTCATGGAATGAACATAATATCTAAGCTCAACATAATAAAGTGGAAGTCTAACATGCATAAAATAGCGGAAGTTTGAAAATCTAATAACATCAAATATTTGAATACATACATAAGTCTGAAGCTGAATATATACTATGTCCGGAAAGCCTCTATTACTGACGAGTTGATGGGACAAGACCCCAACTAACTCACTAAAGTCTGAAGTTGAAAACACTGAAAATACAACTGAAAAGAAGGGCCCTCGAAAGATAAGGATTCACCAACTCTGGGCCGAAAGTGCTAACACTGAGGATCTAGCTAACAGCGGGACTGAGTCTGAATATCTGAGTCTGTATCATGAAACGATACAACATAGAATATGCGGTCAGTACATGAAATATACCGAGTACTGTAAGGTAAGTAAAATAGTTAAGTAAAAATTAGAAATCATGCATATCATAAACATTTCATCATAAGAGTCAGAGAGTAAGGCTTGCATGCTATTTTCTGAAATTATGATTTAAACATAACTGAATCAAATGACCCAAAGATGAAAATTGATAATCATATGTAAAACTGAACATTGGGTCAAACATTTTGAAAACATAATATCATAACTGATGAACATGCATAACTGAAATCATGAGGAAAAATGGGAGACTCATCATATAACCGACATTACCATGATAGAGCTTATGTGGTCCCGACTATTACACTCAAGTGGGTAGAGCCGTCCAAAGCCTTGCCAGGGCTAAGGATGCTACCATGATATCGATATCAAGATGAAGGCCCATTCAGGCGAGGGAGATCCCAAATAATCTGAGCATACCTATGTTGGCACGTAGTTCTAACGTATAGGGTTGACTGACCCTTAACCTACTCGGTGCTAGAAACTACTCCCAAAAACATGCATATGCTCTCCATCATTTTTAATGAAGTTGAACCATCGTCTAGTGACAAAGCTGAATCATAACATACATGCATAATCTGAAATCATAATATGAGGAGCCTTGGATCAAACCATACCACAAGCTGAAAATGGTGGGAGTTTAGACTCCAAAACCATGTGGTAAGCTAATAACATAAATTTTAGATAAATCATAAAACATATTTGATCATATGGGCTTGCCCAATACTTAAACATTCTTGACATAGACTTGATCATTCGAAAACATGAACATGGACATAGGTAATTTGAAATCATACTTTCATCGTATACGTCTCATCATGCTTGAATACATATATCATAATCTCAACTTTCATGAACTTCCATGGGTGGGCATCATAATTTGTAAAAACTTGAAAATATAATTTGTAATTGAAAATATTGTAAATATGCCAATGAACCATAATTCAACATTAGAAACATGCATAGAGAATACCCATGATAGATACTTAAAGAATTCACAAGTTGGGTTAAAACCCCATAGATTCATCAACTAGAATTTCATGAAATTGAAGAGGGATTGGGAATGGGTGTGGATGAATACACCTATTCATAACCCTACATACCTGGGAGAATCTGATTTCACAATCCTCTTGAGAGCCCAAAGGAATTTGGGGAAGAACTTGATGAATCTAAGCTTGATCACCCTTAGAAACTTCTAGGATTGCATGCATGGAGAGGAATAGGCTTAGAATGAACAAACCCCTCTTAAAACACACCTATCTAAGCTTAAAACGACGTATTTTAGGCCTTAAAAACTTAGGAATTATGAAAAAGCCCTTAATAAATTCGCAAGAAAATACACACTACCAGTCCCAGTGAGGGACTGGACGCTCGTGGCCTGAGGGACAACTCATCGTCTGCCTTCCGTCATCTGCACTGGAATTCCACCGTTACTGGTCACCATAAAGGACACCACAACTCGTGGTATACCCATCGACTCGTGGTGACTAGTCGTTGGGATACTTCCAACTTCTCAACACCTAAATCAAACTCCTGACCACGGCCCACTTGACGACTCGTGCTGATGACCATGACTCGTGGTCTCACCCGTGGTTAACCTTAAACCTAAAATTCCAACTAAGTCCACCCTCCTCCCCACGAGTCACTAAACGGCTCGTGGTGCACCTCACTGGTCACTGGACGACTCATATTCTGACCTGGTACAAAAAATTCTATTTTCTCTATTTCAACTCTCGGGTCAGATCTTAGGCTTTCGGGGTATTACACAAGCAACCTGTACGCCTTGCATATTCCAACAAAGTTCATTAGGTTAAGGTTGGTATCATCATCTGCGTGACCACTAAACACCCCCCTTCATATTCAATAATTGGATCATGGTGCTAGTGATGTCAAATTTTTCCCCAGCAGGCAATGGTGGTGGTACGATAGCTCCGGTTGACCCGACTTCATCAATGTCCGGGTCATCCTCATCAAAGAATTAAGGGGCATATCTTTGGCCTCTGTTGCCCCTTCCATGGCGACCAGCATTGACAACCTCATCTCGAGCATCCTCTGCGTTCTGAAGTGCAGCTTGCCAAGCTAGCTCGGCTTGCCTAGTTTCTTCAGCAATATGAGCATCTCTCTGCTCTTGGTTCTCTATCCTTCAAAGTGTTATTTCGAATTCGATATCCAAAGGAATAAGGGGGTTTCCACTCCGATGAGTACTTGGAATTCACCAAGAGACAACCTGTGGATATACAAAAACAAAAAGAAAACGTAATTCAAGAAATAACAATCAAAAGTTAAATATAAGCAATTAATCTAATCTTAGTTGTACTTCCCGGTAATGGCACAACTTTTTATAACGCTCAAACTCACACTTTCTAGCAAAGTATGAAGTGGACGTTGTCAATAAAGAACCTAACAAAGGGGTTTGGGTTGAACCCATAAGGAATTAGGTAAGATCTAGACTAATGTCGGTACTTAAACTTGTTGGTAAATTATCTCCAAATTGGGGTTTTCAAAGAAAAATAATATTAAAATAAGATTGTAATTATGGTTGTCATCAAGATTTGCAAATAACTAGGATAAGTGTTCCCCATGGGTTCATAATTACTTCGGATATACACATGTGATCAATCTCAATGCTTACTTGTAGAATTGATAACTAGGGTTCATCCAAACGACTGGTTCGACCCTATTGGATGACTATACTCAATCACCGGGTTAGGCCTCATGAGCTATTTCTTTTTAACCATTACCAATATGTTCCAAATTAACTTTTCTGCGACCACAGTTCAAGTCATACAATGATCATAAAAATCAAGAATTTATTGTAATTCTCTTTTCCTAGTCTCTACTTCTCTAGGTTCAAGCAAGTAAAAAATTCGGGCAAGTCCTAACATTGCGCACCGTTAAGAAATGTTTAAAGATGAAGAGAATACACTATAAGCATTAAACATTGTTTTGAATCATTTTTGTGTAATCCTATTTTGTTAATCCACCATGGTTACCACAACTCTAGTTGTGGAGGTTTTAGCCTCTCATGATTGTAAGATTACAATTAGCATTCATAGACAAACACATAATTAAATACTTACAACAAAAATTGAAAGAAAACCTGCTTTGAATATAAATGAACAAACTCAAGAACAATTGATAAAATCAAGTGTTGATCCTAAAAATTGTTCTCAAAAACTTGATAAAAATTCACAAATTAAACTTTTCACACGTCTACTACCTTCTCTCTATGTTCTCCTACTAAAATAAAACATAAAAGGTATTTATACAGATATAGAAACCTTTTCCTAAGCTAACAAGAAATTTTTCATATGTGACATCAGCTTGACTCACGACTGATCCTATGACCCGTAACAGGATTGTACAGGTCGTACCTGCCTCTCGTACATCCCTTGGTTGCTGTAGATTTTACTAAGTGTTGGCACTGGTATGAATCGGACCATAGTCCTATAAGTCATACAATCCATCTGTGGCTTGGCCCTGAGAACTTTGACATCTTCTGAAGGTTTCTACGTGTGTTGTGGTACGCCTCATACCTTCCACCTATGACTCGTACTTGCTTGTTGCATCTAGAATTCTGCCAAGTCTTTAAGAATCACTAAAGCTCCGACGGCTCATGGTAGGGGTCGTAAGTAGTTGTTACGATCCGTGGGTTCAACCCGTACCAAGAGACTTTCTTGTGCAATTTTCACTGAAGATTTCCACAACTCCAGTTATGGCTCGTACCATCTTGGTACGGCTCATACTGAGAGTCGAACTTTGCCTTTGCCTTGTTCCAGCCTTTTGAGTTTCTCCACGAATCTCAATAAGACTCATACAATCAAGGTACTGCTCGTACTAAGATTTTTACTTGGCTGACTTTCTGCACTTTTATGCATCTTTTGTACATTTTTGTTCCAACACCTATTTTCCCTAAAAACAAAGTAAAAGTACCTCATATCCATATAAACATACCTAAGTACATGTTATTTTCTTAATTTCAAGAGTTGAAAGTGTTGTAAACTCACAACGCATCACCAATATGTGAAAGTTGAACATTAGAGGCCGGGAGGAATGCTTAAGGATATTAGTATTCCTACTTGGAAGTGGAAAGAGATCAAATGGACTTCATTACAAGGTTGCCTCATATGCGCGACAGCATGATTCTATACGGGTGATTGTGGATCGGATGACCAAGTTAGCACATTTCTTACTAGTCAAGACTTTCGTATTCGGCCGAAGATTATGCTAGGATCTATATTTGGGAGTTGGTCAGGTTGCATGGAGTTTTCTTGTCTATCATCTATAATAGGGATACTCAGTTCATTTCTCAGTTCTGGAAGTCGTTGTAGAAGGGCTTGGTACTCAGGTCAAGCTTTGCAAAACTTTTCACCTATAGATGGATGGTCAAGTCGAGTGGACCATTCAAGCTCTTTAGGACATGTTGAGAGCTTGCGTGATTGATTTCAAAGGTAGTTGGGATGATAACTTGCCTCTCATTGAGTTTGCCTATAATAACAGTTACCACTCCAGCATTCAAATGGCCCCATTTGAGGCTCTTTATGGGCGAAGATGTAGATCACCTATAGGATGGTTCTAGGTAGGTGAGGCTATGTTGATAGGACCCGATTCAGTTCATGAGGCTATGAAAAAAGTTCAGCTTATCTGAGAGAGGGTGAAGATAGCCCAAAGTCGTCAGAAATCATATGCGAATGTTAAGAGGAGAGAGCTTGAGCTTGAGGTCGATATTGGATGTTTCTAAAGGTGTCACTCATGAAGGGAGTTATGATGTTTGGCAAGAAGGAGAAGCTTAGTCCCTGATATGTTGGTCCTTATAGAATTTTGAGGCGAGTTGGCAAGGTGGCTTATGAGTTAGAGCTGCCCACAAAGTTAACTTATATCCTTGCTGAAAAAGTGCATTAGGTGACCCAGCCCTAGTCGTATCGGTAAAGAACATTGGTGTGAAAAATAGCCTTACCTATGAGGAGATTCCGGTTAAGATCCTTGATCATCAAGTTCAAAAATTGAGGAACAAGGAGTTAGCTTTGATAAAGGTATTGTGGAGAAATTAGCTAGTTGAGGGAGCCTTCGTAGGAAGCCGAAGCAGATATGATGGGTAGATACCCACATCTTTTTTCCTCAGGCTTAGTTCCAGCATGAGGTGCTAGTTTCCTCCTTAGTACTCTATTCAGTTTCATGTCTAGTTTATATCTCTCAATTCTTTTCATGTCTTAGTATGCATGCATGTTTCATAAGTTCAGTTCAATATATGTATCTCAGTTTAGAGTCAGTCACTCCATCGGTATTCAATATTTAGCTTTTAGTTCTAGGATTGTTACTCTTTTCTTATCTTTTCAGTTGTGTTAGTCTCCATTCGAGGATGAATATTTCCAAAAGGGGAGATAATGTAACACTCCAAAAATTTCTAAGATCATATTCTAGAAATGAAGTAGAAAACCATCAGGAAGGTTGGCATCAGGCTGTACAACGACCCTTAGGATGGGTCATTTGTAGAACATATGAGTCATTGGATTGACCCATCCTTTGGAGGTTCAGAAAATTTCTGAAAATTTCCCAGGACCAATGATTGAGGGGACGAACCTTTGGTTCATAGGACGGATCGTTGGTCTTGTAGCTCGTCTATTGGGTCGTAGTTTCCACCCGGTAGTTTTTAAATATGATTTTCTAAGGTTATTTTCATAACTTCCTAAGTTTTTAACTCCTAAGTGAGGTCTTTTAGGCCTCTTGGGGGGGGGGGTATTTAAGGGTTAAACTAAGCCTAAACCCTCATTTCTTTCAAACACAGTAGATTGAAGATTCATCCTCTCAAGGAAAAGCTAGGGCTCTCTACCTTCTTCATCTCAAATTCTCTTGGGCCTCCAAATCAAGTTAAGGAACTCTTCAAGATAGGTATGTAGGGTCATTAATGAGGGAGTTCTTCCACCCTTATGCCCAATTTCAACTCAATTTTATGAATTCAAGTCTCCAATTATGATTTATGAGAATTCTAGGGTTGGACCCAATTTTGTGAAATCTCTTATGATATTCTACGAATTCAATTCTCTTATGATCCAATCCATGATTTATGAATATGATTACATATTTTTCACTAAATTCTCTTATAAATCTATGATTTCAAGTTATGATGATTTATTCAACTATGCATGAATTTCATGAATCTCAAGCTTATGTATCATGGTTAAATCAGCGGCATTGTTTTCATGGCTAGTTTACGTATGTCAAGTATATTTATAGATTTCATGATTCTCAACTAGCCCATGCAAAACTCAAGTATGTTTCATGATTATAACTATGAGCAATATGCATGTTCTGGGAGTTGTATTTAGCATCCAGTAGACCGGGGTTTAGTGTAGCCAGATCTCAGAACTACGTGCCACTGTAGGTATGACTATAATAAGGGACCTCGCCAGAGAGTGTTTCCCCCGCTCGAATGGGCTCATGAGTGATATCATGAATTTATCATTCTTTACCCTAGCAAAGCTTAGAACAGCTCTTCCAACTTGAGTGAGACAGTTGGGCATCATGTGCTCATTCATGATGATGTCGGTTATGAGAATCTCTCATTGTTCCTCATATTTTAAGTTGTTCATGTTTAGGATTTATGATATCGTATTTTATAGTATATTGACCCGTCAGTCAGTTTATAATCTTTTACTTACGTATTCAAACATGTTAAGCTATATGATTTTACTTTTAAAACTTTGGATCATTATGCTTTAGTTTATGATGAATACACAAGAAAGATAAATTAAATCATAAAAAATTTGGAGCTTGAAGTGCAATTAGATCCATTTTTTAGGGGATTCATATTACTATTATCAATTAGAATAATTCAATTATTTTGTTCCTCTTAACTTATACTCTAAATTATGTTATGCATGTGCCATGGGTTAGTTTGTAGCTATTAGTGGTTCTATGTCTCGTGTTAGATTCGAGGTCCATGCTCGGATCGTGATAATTGATCATAGTGTGTGGCACGTGAATGAAGTTGTATTCTAATCTATTCCTCGTCTTCTTTTCTTTCATATGTACACTCGGAAGCACCTTAGGAGTTCCCAAGAAAACTCCACAAGCAGTCCAGTTGTACTGAGTCATGCTCGTTGAGGCTGCATCATCCCTAGTCGAAGCCGTAATACCTTTTCGGGGTCTCCAGTTCACAACTATTGATAAAGCATTC
>JACEIK010001317.1:152643-184749 GCA_018107945.1 Datura stramonium
GACAAGATCACTGGGAGGCTTTTTGTCCTATCTTGAGGTATCTCAAGAAAACTCCAGGAAAAGGATTGTTCTTTAAAAGAAAAGATCCAATTCTTTCACATGGAAGGAGACAGCTCTCTCTTATTGGCTTAGCCTTTCGAGTTGAAGGTACGTCGTTAGGCTCATTCTGCTCTCATTCCTAGTCAATGTCAAATTCTTCCTAAAAAAGAGGGCATTCACAGGCTATTCTTTATGCGTGGTGTGAATATCTTGACTTCTGATTCAATTGTTCGAGGAGCAGGGGGTTTAGGTTTTGTTTTGGTGAAAAGGTCTTAGGCATCTTTCGATGAGAAGGATTGCATGGGAAAGACATAACCTTTGTAAGTTGGCACCGTGTATCTCTTTTTGTTGTTGATATAGTAACATGGAGACTCCAATTGACAACTGTAAAGTAGGAGGTGGAGGGTGCTTTCCACGTGAGCTAACCTCTTTTGTCATTGGTGCTTTGTGTCATACCATCACTCGAATTAAGAACAATACCACCGACCACCTGTCATACGGCCATAGGCATAAAGAGACAAGATTGCCTAAATAGCAAGATACATGGTGCACTGAAAGTTTCAAACACGACTTGGGTCATGCTCTCGCTTTTAGTCTTGGGATTTAGCAAGTATAGGAGCACACAACGGTTTGACTTAGTAGACAATGAAGTGAGAGTATCATGAGATCTCAGGTTTAAATCTCAACGTAGATAGCGATTTCTCCTAGTTGAATAAGCCTTAGTGGGTATAGTTACTCGGTACCTATGCTAGTAGGAGATAGCAGGTACACATTGGAAGAGTCGAGGTGCATGCAAGTTGGATCAGACACCACCATAAAAAAAAATAAAGGGTTGTATGGGGTGATCCCAGATTTTCTCCTTGTAATTCCAACTGCTTACTATGTCTAGCAAAACAAAAGCAGAGACCTTTACCATATGTTCCTAATGTTTTCCTCACTATCTATAGCCTCCAGCTTGCAGAAACAGCCTTTACTTAAAAGCATTTCCAATGAACAATGGAAGGGAGAGATTCAACATCTTTGCACTTTGTTATCCACATTTGCTGGAAGGTGTTGATAGAAGCTTAGATGGATCCTCTAATCCAGACTCTGTACTTCCATTCACGAGGTGTCACCACCTTGATCTTCATCTGCTGGAGCAAGGGCAGTAATTTCTTTGAATCTAATTCGTTGAAATTCCAAAGAATTATAAATCAATAATAGACAAAAATGCCGCAAATAAGGTAATTGCCACACCCATCAAAGGAGTAAATCCCCACCCAGGAGGCCATTGTAGCGTGTGTGCTGCCCGGGGGTCATACGGTCAGCAATACCAGGAAACAAGTGGTTCCACCACTGAGAATGATGTTATGATAAAGGTCCTTTCTGATATCAACATCACACCTCATGATGGAACAATGAGTTGTTTCACGGATTCCAGTAGCTTCTATTCCAACTGAGTGATGGCTGGAACAAGACTTCTGGGCATCTAAACCTCTCTGCTCCACTTGTAATCACCTGGTTACCTGGCTATCTGATAACTTGTAGCTTTTCTTAACAGCGGATGTGCTAGTTTAATTTTTTACATCGCGGACAAGTCTTGCTCAGCACTAGTGGTGAATGAATACCGTCTCTTCATTAGGATATTGTTCAGATAATCTGCAAGATCACGGCTAGCGAGATCCAATTAAATGATTGCATCGGAAGGGCATACATAAATTGGCACTGTGTTCTATATCATGATCAATACCTGTTGACTGGACACTGACATAAAGAGACAAGACTGAATGAATAGCAACATTTATGCTAGGCACATCGAAAGTTTCAGACATGATTTGGGTCATTTTCTCTCTATTAGCCTTGGGGTTCAAAGGTGCTTCACTAAGTACCATAGGGGTGTTCTTCAGGAGCAACAGGTGCTGCATCTGCAATCTATTTTGCAGCATCTGATATTTGTTGTTCACGTCATCAATGCAGAAACAACTGATTGGACATAGTTGCATCTCGACATTCTCTTTTAAGTTCTTATGTATTTTTTAAGGATGAAAATTGTGCGCTGCATTGAGAACTTATTTGTATCAACTGGCACATTTAAATGCCTGTTACTTGTCAAAATCAATAATCTAGGTAATTGAGTTAATGAAATTATTTTATACTTATATGATGTGTTCAGGACTTCTATTATGACCTTTTAGGAACTGTGACTGTTAGATAGTCAAGCTGAGTCCGATGGATGGATTTTGAGCTTTAATGTGGCGTTGTGGTTTACATTGAAAAAATTTTCTTCTTGCCTCTACCAGATTATGATTCCGGAGGTAAGAAAAGCCGTCTAACTTGTAAACTTCCTAAGTTGCTTAATTGCTGTTCATCTTCGCAGGATAATTCTGAAGAAGCTCACTCTTCAATGGGTTCCAGAGGGCTTCTCTCTGAAGGAGAACCGAGGAGTTCACAAAAGAGATTATGTTCTTGCGTTACTTCAGGCTGTGAATGTGATAGTAAATGCACCCAGAAGTTTTCTCTTTCCCCGTTGACAGGATTGAATACTTCGAGAGAACAGGATTTGGTCACTCCAAATTCTGGTGGTGAGAAGAGATGCAATCTTCAGTATTCTGATACCTCTGATTTGGGAAAACCGAGTCTGGAAGAAGCTGACACACTAAAAGACATCTCTCTGATCCTCTCTGTAAATGCAGTAAGAAAAAGTAATGTGTCTTCCAGTCTGATTACATTTCAGCGAAGAGCCAAGCGGGACAAGGATGCAGGTCGGGCAGATGCCAAGTGCAAGCTTGAAGTAGAAGATGTTGATTGCTTATCAGTAAATACTGCACGTCCTGTTGCTCCTCATGGCTTTGAAAAATCAGTTGCTAAGAGTTGCTTGAAGGATCTTTCAGCAGATTTTAAGCATCCAGAGGTTAATCCTTATCCTAGGACAAGCCACTTCATTGCAAGGAGTGAAGGGAACTTTTGTTAGTTGACTTGCCATATTAGCCTTATTGATAGTAATTCAGAAACCATCCGAAACATATCTAACCAATTTTGGGAGATCAATGCTGGTTATTCATATTTGTTCCTAATCTATTTTATAGTTACTAAAAGTGTAAAAATGGCAGAAAAAAACTACAAATATATTATGCATTTGTAGGATAGTCATAGTATTTCTCTAGACTCTTACTTTGAATACATGACACAAATATTTATACTCATCCCCTTTTACCTTCAACTGTTACAAACATTATATTCTGTGTTTCTTGTGCAAGTTCTTAGCGCTTTAGTTGATGAGGTCATGTTTAACCACGAGCATGTAGATTAAAGCTAAAACTTTTATCTAGACTCTGCTGACTTTTGCAATATTGGGTATTAAATTGATGTCTGGATTTATTTTATTTTTGAGGGTGCTTAGACTTGAAACTAATATTTCTTGTTTTTCATCTAATTTATTTGTTTTGTCTCTGTGTATGTTTGGATTTGGTTTTAGTAGATACGATTTTGGGATAATTCCGAGAGTTTTTTTGTTTTTGTTTTCAGAAACATAAAATCAAGAATATTTGGGTTAGAAAACAAAACAACTGTGTGCAAAAACAAAATATTCTGTTTTTATGTCCAGACAAGGCTCAACTAAAGTATCGTTTCAGAAGGATTATGTAAACTTACTTGCTTTCCTATAACTGCAGATACTAGCCTACAGGTTCTGTAATTTGAGAGATAATTTCACTTTGCATGAGATTTGTTTTTCTGCATCCTGCTTAAACTGGATACTTGGTTTTCTCCTTTGATATGTTAAGCCATGCGAAGGCATTGATAACTCACTTTGGTAGAACCTGCTTGCTGCTCGGTTCATCTTCACTGTCCTACTAAGACCTGATGGAGACTGACATGCAAATTTTTTCTCTAGGAGATCATGTAATTTCAATGTTAATGAATTTTTTTATTTTGTTATAGACAACCAATGGAGGTGACCATTATCAATGTGCTTGTGCTGGATCACCTTCACAGATGAAGATGTAAGCTTAACTATTTCCTACACCTGCCTTACAGTGAAGTGAGGAGACTGGTTTAATGAAAGATTCTTGTCTGGAAATGTAACCTAGTTGGAGATATTCAATTTTATTTCCTGGATTTTTCTGGTACAGATTGTTAGATGTGACTGAACTGCCTATCTCAGTGAAGGAAGCTCCACCAATTGGCAAAATAGCTGTTCCAAATTCTGGAGTTGGTTTCTCTGGTTCTGATGACACTGTTGCTTCAGATGCTTTCGAGGACTCATCATTTCGTAGCCCTCAAGATCATTCTTTCAATGCTCTATCCAGAACTGAAGTGCCAATATTGTCTCCCTTAGAGGTTGCAACTAACAGAGGTACTCAAGCTTTAGATCTATCTATACCTTGTGGTATGTATTTTTGTTTGGTTTTATCCTCCTGGATTTAAGATAGATGTTTTTATAGGAGTTCGTGTTCATGAATTCTATTTGTCTCAGTATGCCTCTGTTTTAATTTACCATGTTCAGATAGTGATGACAAAATGGACTGCAATAGGTCAGAACAAGCATCTGATGAACACCTCATTCCAACTGCTCTGGAAGTTCAGCACAATCCTCCTTGCTCCTTGAATGGAAATAATTCTACGGTTTTGCATAAGGTGCCTTCTGACAAAAGTTTGGTATTACTTGACAAGAAGCCCGAGAAGATAACTCCAATTCATGCAGAGGTGCCTGAAGCTAGTTGCTTATCTGGAAAAGCAATGGCTGATAGTGGTGAGGGCATTTCTTCGAAAAATGATTTACTGCAGGTTAGTTCAGTGTTAAAGATACTGTTACTCATCTCAATCTGTACTAGTTTACTGTGAAGCTGTGTGCTTTCAATTAAGTGAGTCTTTAATGTTTGATTGAGATGCATTAAATTGTCTTCTTTCAGCTTTTGTCGGAAGATCGCACCTACAACTTTTTCCCGTTAGCAAGCATGCAGGAAAATGAGAGTGCTCATGCTAATTTTAAAGAAGGAAAAGAGTCCTTGTTAGAGGACAAGAAGCATTGTGCGTTTACTGTAGCGGAATCCTCAGATTTTCTTGGTTTGTCACTGCCCACTGAATCCATGGTCGGTCATCAAGTTTTAGTTTCGAGATCCTCACAGTTGGCTGATGTATGGAATCAACCAAGGGAATTTATTCAAGGAGCAGTTCCTCAGTTTTCTGTTGATGCATCATTGCTTCACAGACATCAAATGATCCTGGACAACATTCTTAATAGAGCAAGATCTCAAAAGGGAAACAAGAGGAAACATGCAGAAAAATTTGGGTCTCCAACCATGTGGTCAGAAGAGGAGCTAGATTCACTTTGGATTGGTGTGAGGAGGCATGGAAGAGGCAACTGGGATGTGATGTTGAGGGATCCAAGACTGCGCTTTTTTTCCCGGAGGACACCAACGGACTTGGCGGAACAGTGGGTGGAGGAACAGTCGAAACTTTTACATGGAAAATCCATTTCCCCTGTGAGACAGTTACGTAAAGCTGATCTTTTGTCCCATGATATGGATGATGTCCAACTTTCACTTGGGCTTGCACATTCCCAGTCAGAGGATAACATCCGGAGCCAAATACCGTTCCATTTTCAAAATGTTCAAAGTACTTTGCCCAAACGACTTCACCTGGCTACAACAAATGTAGGGACCTTAGAGGCTCTCTGTCTCAGGGGAAAACGCAAAAGAGGTAGGTTAAATCAATCCGAGAACTCTGCAGGTTCGGGTGTTGAATGTTCATTCAGTTCTCGAATTAGGAACAGAGTGTCTGAAGTGGGTAATTTGCCTCACTGGCTTAAGGAAGTGGTTGCTATCCCACCCAGGCCTCCTGGATTTGCCCCAGATTCTTCATGGATTTTCCATCCGTGGATTGGTCTACCGTTTTCTGAACCTAACAGAGCTCATTGCGAATCAAGGAACAGATTGAGCGACTTGTACACTTCACCAAGAACTGAGCTGAATGATGGTAGTGCTGCTTGTGCTCATCTCCCTGCAGTGGCTGTGAGAGAGGGGAAGCAACATTGTAAGTCAGAGGCGGATAGAAGAGTTGAGCTGATTGTCATCAATAGCGACGCCTCATCAGAGGAGACAATATCGGATGATTGTAATGTAAGGCATTAGCTTAAGTTGGGATTTCATAGTTCAGAAATAGTTAAGCTTTGTATAAAGGTTGGTAGTCTAATTATCTCGGCTATTTCTTGAGGGCGAGGTTAACTGAAAATCAAGTAGTTTTTTTTTTCTTCTAATTATTGCAATTCTTATGTTAGCAGCTATTTGCAGTAGCTGTATGTTCCTAATTAGGATTTGGATGAAAACCAAGCAAATCCAAACATCGTGACGAGCTCAAGGTTGGGAAAAGCTTTCTGCCCTTGCAAAATGTGATACAAGGGCCATTTCTTTATTTTCACGGTCTAAAGACACAATTCAAAAGATAGAGTCGGCTGGGCCCGCCTTTTCAAGCAACTTACCTTTCCAATTTGAATGTGTATTGTTTTGGGTTGTTTTGTCAATGCTAGATTACTAACTGCTAAAAAAAAATAATATTACCCTTTCTTCCCCTGGCATTATTACCAGATTGGATGATGAAATAGCAAATGGGAAGGATGAAAAGCAAAGGGAAAAGGCCTTTGATGTTTATTGTGATCAAAAGCTAGTTATTTTTGCTCAAAAATTTAAAATGCTAGGTAAATATCTGCCTATTCCTACGGTAATTTAATCTTTGCTTCTTCCTATGTGGGTAAAAAGGGGATTGACTAATTTGATCTATTATTTTTACCTCATTCGAAGTTGAAAACTTTTAAGCAAAGCAACAATTCTCTGAAGAATCAAAACTAAAGCTTCGTTTTTCTTTTAAAGAATTAAACGGAGGAGACGGTTGATGTATTCATTTGTGGGAATGTTGGAAATAATTCTATAGCATAATTGAGAAAGTGTCCATTAGTTTCTGTTGATCTAATGCAACAACGACTGTGCTAAAAGATAATCGTGTGCTCGGCGTGAAGGAAAACATTTGTTGGGAAATATTTTTATGATATTTGGTGATGGAATGAGAATCTCGTTTTTTTATAATTTGAATAGAAAAAAATGATCTTTTTCAAATTTCTTGTCAAAAGGTTATAAAATTAATTTTTTTTATTTATAAAAGATTAGAAAATCATTGGGCTGACTAGTGTAAAGTGCTTTTAGAAAAAGAAAAAAAAACGTATATTTATTGGACAATTGATAATGCTGTTAGCACATCGAATAGTATGTGTGCTGATGAAATTTCAAATATTGAAGATTGATATATATATATTGCTCTATGTTTTGCTTATTGTGTTCTCAGTTAGCGAACATATTTTGGAGTAAATCTATATCTATCCTTATATATATACTTAGGGACATAGATCCAGTAAAATGGCAGTCTCACACGAGAGGAATTCTATTTTTCTATTTTCTCAAATTTTGTGGAGAGAAGCCTGTGGATTTTGACCGCTAAAAACAACACAAAAATGAGAAAAGATAATCACGTTCTTATACTGTTATTTATAATGGTGGCAAATGGGCAGGTTGACCTGAATTTGGGCAGGTTGACCTGAATTTGGTTAATAAATGGGCGGGTTAAAAGTTACTTGGGCTAAAACGTGCTAAAATGCAGGTCATAACTCACCCGCCCAACTCTAATTAAGTTTTAATTATTTTATTTGTTCTTTTATAATCTTTTGATAATTTATAAAGTTAATATTTTTCTTTATTATGACTAAATATAACATACTAAATAAAATACTTTTTTAAAAAAAAATATTTAATAAGATTTCTCATTAATCGATTTGGGCTAAATATCAACCCAAAACTTTGATGAATTAAAATGAGTTGGGATAAAATATGCTGAGCTAATAAATGAGCGAGTCAATTATCAACCCAACTTCACCAAATTATGCAAGTTATTGCCACACTCTGAGTCTACATCCTGGATGTGGCTGACACTTAGACCACCAAGTGATCCAAGTGAACCTTTGGTTTGGGTTACTACTAACTGAGAATACAATAAAATATAGCGGAAGTAGTAACTGTATGAGCTAAATAAATAAACTAAGATTTATTAATTGAAACCAAAATCAATGTTATAAAGTAACATTATTGACTCAATTCTAACTCTATCTATGAAGCCTCTATAATTGAAGAATAGGTGCCAGGACATAGCTCCCGCTGCTACTTCAAGCTCTATAAAATAAAATAACTCATAATGACAGGGACTCTCCAATAGTAGGAGGCTCACTGACACCTGGATAAATGCATGATTCTAACGAAGTGTCTACTACTGATCCTGTCTACCTGAATCTACATCATAATAAGATACAACACCAAATGACATCAGTACGTGGAATGTATGATATGTAATAAGGCTGAATGAGACAACAATTAAGCAAGAGTATATGAACTGAAAGGATAAACTGAATGAAGTAATACAGCTGAAACTGAAGCTCTAAATGGTGCATAAAATACAATATGAATAATGTGTAAAACAGTTATTCAATAAAACTGTGCATCAAAACAATCTCCTAAAATTCATGAATAATGTATAACTTTAACTTGGGTGAGAGTTTCTCATAACCGACACCATCATGGATGAGCACATGATGCCCAACTATCTCGCTCAAGTTGGCAGAGCTGCTCAAAGCCTTGCCAGGGCAGTGAACGATCACAATCTGTGAGTCCATAACTCAAGTTCTTACTAGGGACTATCTTTTGAGGAGTCACCCAAACGAATGACATGATCCTATCCTATACTGACTACGTAGTTCTGGGGCTTACGAGTTATCTGAACTCTTTACCCGCTTGGTGCTAAATAATCCTTCCAAAAATATATGCTTATATACTTATGACTATCTGAGGTAACTGAAAACATCTTTTATAAAGCACTTTAGCTATAGATATAATAGATGTTTTAGAACTCTTGTTGAGCCTTTCACTCAAAATTTCTTTACTTTAATGAAGAGCCTCTCTCTCAAAAAGTTCTATACTTCAAACATTTCTTTGAAAACTCGGGAGTTTCTATACTCAAAATCATTGATTTTAAAAAACAAGACTTTATTTTAGCTTTTGAAAATCATGCTCTAAATTATACTTTCTTTCTCAAAATCTATTCATGAAAACTCTTTTGGAAATCTACTCACTTTATGAAATCAACACAATTAAACTCAATTCACAATCCTTTCAAAACCATGACTTTATGCAATAGGGCTCATGGGATAAGAGACATGAACCAATCATCAACAATCAATAAACTCAATAACTCAAGAGAATAACATCGATAATATCAAGAGAATGATAATCAATAACAAAGGGATACAATTCAATAGGAATATCTCAATAATAAATAATTCAAGAAGAAGACAATTCAAGAATTAGGTAAAAACTCCAACTTTAACTCAATGAAGTCTTGCACAGATTTAGGGCATAAGGATGAATAGAAATCCTTACTTAAGTTAGCCTTATATACCTAGAAAGTTGAACTTAGACTCAAGCTTGAAGATACCTAGGTTGAGAAGATGATTTCCCAACTTCCTTGATGAACTTGAGAGCTAATGATCTTGATTTTTATGTTGTTATGAATATGAATAAGAGTTTAGACTAATTAAACCTTTAAATATACTCTTTATAAATTCCAAAATGTTCTGGCTTAGGTTCTTGAAATATAGAAAATTACTAAAATAATCCTAGAATTCCGTCTGTGAAATTGAACCCGCTAGTGACGACGACCAACCTAACAACCCATCACCTTATTTGATGACTCATGGGATCCTCTCTTCACCCTTGAAACCTGGTTGGACATTCTCTGATTCTCATATTAAAGTCCGCTAGAACGAACTACTACACAAATCGTCATTCGTATTCATGAATCATGACCTAACTCGTTGGAACTGGAAAGAAAATATCAAGTTCGAAACTTAACTTGGGAAAGAATCCACCTAACAAACATTAAGTGACCTAACAACTCACGTAGCGAGTCATTCTATGGTCTAGTTTATTTTCTACTATTTTTTCTGCTTCATGTCTAGGATTTGATCTTAGTGACTTTTTGAGAGTTGTTATAATATCTCCCTCTTGGAATCATTCATCCTCGAATGATGACTAAACTGGACTGATAAGTGATCTAACTAGAGTAACTCAACTGATCTTAACTGGATATAAAATATGCAACCATGTTAAGGATTTCACCAACTAATGGAACATGAAACTAATAAGAATACAACAAGAGGAAACTGTTACCTCAAGATGATTCTGGCTAGGAGGGAATAGATGAGGATACTTGTCCATCATATCAGCTTCATCTTCCCAAGTAGCTCCCTCAACTAGCTGATTCCTCCATAATACTTTCATTAAAGCGACTTTTTCGTTCCTCAACTTGCGAACCTGTCGATCTAGAATCTTAACTGGTACTTCCTCATATGACAGGTTGTCCTTAACTCCCGCACTATTTGTAGGGACAATGAGTAAGGGGTCTTCCACATACTTCTTAAGCATAGATATGTGGAAAACTGAACGGACTGATGCTAATTTGGTTGGCAACTCCAACTCATAAGCTACATTGCCAATTCTCCTTGAAATTCTATATGGGCCAATATAGCGGGGATTGAGCTTACCTTTCTATCTAAATATTATGACACTCTTCATGGGTGAAACCTTTAAGTAAACCCAATCATCTACCTCAAACTCCAAAGTCTCTATGCCTTACATTTGTATAGGATTTTTGGCGACTCTGTGTAGTCTTCAACCTTTCCTGAATGATCTTAACCTTCTCCATATCTTGTTGCACTAATTTTGGCCTATCAACTCTGCTTCCCCAACTTCAAATCAACCAATCGAAGGTCTACACCTCCGCCCATGAAGAGCCTCATAGGGAGCCATCTGAATACTAGAGTAATGACGGTTATTTATATGCAAACTCAATAAGAGAAAAATGGCCATCCCAATATCCCTTGAAGTCAATAGCACATTTCCTTAACATATCCTCCAATGTATGAATAGTACACTCTTCCTGTCTGTCCGTCTGTGGATGAAAAGTTGTACTAAGGTTCACCTTTGAACCCAAAACTCTCTGAAATGACTTCCAAAATTGGGCAGTAAACTGTATGCCCCTATATGATATGATATATAATGGAACTCTGTAAAGTCTAACTATCTCTCTAATATACAATCTGACACAGTCCTCGTCTAAATCCTTAGTTTTAACCAGTAAGAAATGAGCTGACTTGGTCATTTGATCTACAATCACCCAATAGAGTCATGATGCTTATGCGACTTCGGTAGACCGATGATAAAGTCCATATTGATCATCTCCCAATATCATTCAAGAATTTCTATATTCTGAGCTACACCACAGGACCTTTGATGCTTGACCTTCAACTGTTGACAATTTGGGTATCTAGCCACAAAGTCTGCAATGTCTCTCTTCATATCATTCCACCAATAGATATCTCTCAAGTCATAGTACAACTTCGTGGAACCTGGGTAAATAAAATATCTGAAGTTGTTTTCTTCTGCCATAATTCTCTCCCTGAGACCATCTACATTTTGAACTCATAAACTTCCTTGATACTTCAGGACACCATCTCCCCTTTGTGTGAAAACCAACACCTTTTTCTTGTGGACATCTTCCTTTAAGCAAGAGGGGACCTCTATCCTGCTTTTACTTAACTTCCACTAGAGATGATTCATCTCCATTCTGAACAAGCGAACTACCTTCTTCAGAGTCTAGAAATCAGACTCCTATGTGCGGAAGACTATGCACATCCTTAGCCAACTTTCTCTTATCCTCCTCTACATGAGTTTTGCTTCCCATAGATAGCCTGCTAAGAGTATCAACAACAATATTAACCTTACTTGTGTGGTAGAGAATACTCATGTTATAATCCTTGAGCAACTCAAGCCACCTCCTTTGTCTGAGATTTAACTCCTTTTGGCTGAACACATACTGAAGGCTCTTGTGGTCTGTGAATACATCCACATATGCTCCATAGAGATAATGGCGCCAAATTTTCAATGTAAATACTACAGCTGCCAACTTGAGGTCACGAGTCAGATAATATTTCTCATGGACTTTAAACTGTCTAGAAGCATAAGCTATAACCTTACCATTTTACATCAATACGAACCCAATACCGACTCTAGATGCATCGCAATTTACCAAAAAACCATTTGTACCCTCTGGTAGGGTCAACACTGGAGCAATAGTCAGACGAGTCTTCAACTCCTGAAAGCTTTTCTCACAAGCTTCAGACCACTGAAATTTGACCTTCTCCTGGGTCAACTTAGTCAATGGAGTAACAATAGTTGAAAATCCTTCTACAAATCTCCGGTAGTAACTAGATAAATCCAAGAAACTCCTAACATTAGTTGGGGTTGTGGGTTTGGGCTAACTCTTTATAGCCTCAATCTTCTGAGAGTCAAACTAAATAACCTCGTTGGAGACTATATAGCCTAGGAAAGCCACTGACTTCATCCAAAATTCACACTTAGAGAATTTGGCGAATAACTCCTTGTCCTTAAGTGTCTACATTACTATTATGAGATGTCTAGCATGCTCCTCCATGCTCTTGGAGTAAACCAAGATGTCATCAATGAACACAATAACAAACATGTCCAAATATGGCTTAAACACTTTGTTCATGAGATCCATAAATGCTGTGGGCATTCATCAAACCAAAGGATATAACAACAAACTCAAAATTATCACAACGGGTTCGAAAAGCTATCTTGGGAATATCACATCCTCTTACCCTCAAATGATGATACCATGATCTAAGGTCTATCTTCGAGAAACACTTGGCACACTTAAGCTGGTCAAATAAGTCATCGATCCTAGGAAGGAGATACCTATTCTTGATAGTGACTTTGTTCAACCACCGATAATCAATACATATTCTAAGAGTACCATCTTTCTTTCGCACGAAGAGAATTGGAGAACCCCAAGGTAAAGTACTGGGGAGAATGAAACCCTTATCAGGAAGATCCTTTAAATGCTCTTTTAACACTTTTAACTCAACTAGAGCCATTCTATATGGCATAATAGAGATATGTTGTGTATCAGGAATAAAATCAATTTCGAAATCTATTTCCCTATTTGGAGGGACTTCGAGAAGATCATTAGGAAAGACCTCTAAAAACTCATTGAAAACTGGAACTGACTGAAGGGATGGTGCTGACAGATCATTTAGAAAGACCTCTGGAAACTCATTGACAACTGGAACTGACTGAAGGAATAGAGTCTCTCACTTTCACTAAATGGTATACACAACGCCTTAGAGATTAACTTCTGGCCTTAAGGCATGAAATAAAATGACCCTAAGGCATGACGAGACTACCTTCCAAAACTAAGACTGGCTCATTTGGAAATTGGAACTCTACTACTCAGGTCCTACAATTTACTGTGACATAATAGGAATATAACCAATTAATGCCTAGAATGACATAAAAATCCACCATTTATAACTCCACTAGATCAGCTGAGGTATCTTTATGATGGACTGAAACTGTACAATCTCTGTAGATTCTTTTAGCTAGAACTGATTCACCGACTGGAGTAGAAACACTGAAAGGCTCTAAGAGTGCAGGTCCTACAATTTACTGTGACATAATAGGAATATAACCAATTCATGCCTAGAATGACATAAAAATCCACCATGTATAACTCCACTAGATCAGCTGAGGTATCTTTATGATGGACTGAAACTGTACAATCTCTTTAGATTCTTTTAGCTAGAACAGACTCACCGACTGGAGTAGAAACATTGGAAGGCTCTAAGAGTGTTTCGGGGGAGATTACAAACTTAACTTCTACATAAAGAGTCACAAAGGATAAAGTAGCACCTGGATCGAGTAAAGCATACACATCAACATAGAAGACTTTTAACATACTAGTGACAATATCGGGGGAGTTCTCCTGATCCTGGCAACTCGACATAGCATACAGATTGTTCTGACCTTTGCATGTCCCCAAAGTAGTGCCCTTTTGGGCAACTCTGCTTATTGGGGGAGTTGTAATACCCCGGGAAAACCTAAGAATAATCCCGGGAGTTGAATTTGAAAAGTGCAGAAAACTGGCAAAATATCACAGGACAGACCACAGAACGGCTTGTGGTATCAAACCACGAGTCGTTGTATGCTGTCGTTGGTTAGGGAAATTTTGGTGGCATTGAAGACAACGAGAGGTATGACGACCCGTTGTGGGATACAACAGGCCGTCCCTTGCAGTCGTGGTTAGGGTCAGGCTGGGCGACAATGTAAACAACGGGAGACCCAACGACTCGTTAGGAGAAGCCACGGGTCGTTCGTTATGGTCGTGGTTTGAGGATTAAGTTTTCTACTAGGCTTGAGGGGGGTAAACAATGATCCGTTGTTTGAGGTGACGGGTCGTCGTGTGACCCGTTAGAAGATGAGATGCCAAGGATCAAGGGACTAACCACAGATGATGTAACGAGTCATGGGTTGGAGGTACAAGTCGTCCTGTGGACCCGATGTTTTGTTTTGAGACTGGGTCATCAGCAGTTCATTCCACGAGAGACATGACGGGCCGTTGGTGGTTCCCACGACCCATTGGTACCACTCGTAGGTTCCATCCAGCCAGTTTTCAGGGCAGGTTCATTAAGGGTATTTTTTACTTTTTCATGATATAAGTCCCTAAACTACGTTGTTTTGGATCAGGAAAGCTGGGTTTTTAAGAAAATAAACCTTCCTAAACTCCCATTCATGCATGCAAGGATTTTGACAAGTGATCTAAGGGGAGATTTCAAGCTTTTCACTTCAATTTCTTCAATTTCATTCTTGGGCTTTTAAGAAGGGTTAAGAGTTGATAACCCCATGTATGTAAGGTCTTTAATGGGTGAATTCTTCCATACCCATGCTCCTTCTTTATTAATTACTCAAAAAGTTATTTAAAAACTCATGGGGTTTTATATTCGATTTGTATAAAATTTAATGATTTAATTATGGGTATTGTGATTTTGAAACCCTATTATTAGCTACTGATTTTGATCATCTTTTGAGTTCTAAATTGATATAAATATGGCTGATTTCAAATTTATAATCAGTTAATCTTGATTATGCATGCCCCATGATAAACTGATTTACGATCCATTGATGTCTTTTATAAGCCCAACATGTATTATGAATTAAATCATGAATATATTATGTTATCTATTATGATCTTATGGAATTTTAAACTATTTGCATGATCTACAAGTATGTATGTATTTTATTAAGCATGAATCATGTTTTGGCTGACCCACGGGCCTTACCTCATGGATAATTTACTTATCTACACGCATGCTTCTAATTATCATGATTTAACTAGCCATGAACTCATGCATGATATACTATGAGCACTATATATATGTTTTGGGAGTAGTATCGAACATCGAGTAGGTTCGAGGCTCACGTTTAATCCTCGGATCTCACAAATTACGTGCCACCATAGGTATTTGGGACCCTTCTCATGTTTGTCCATGGCACAAATGTCCCTTTCTAATGTGTGATCACGCCCTTCACGGTTCCTACCCTTGGCAAGGTACGGACACCCTCCCGACTAGGGTTATAAGTCGGGCTTCATGCGTGCTCATGTTAGGTATGTCGGTTAAGAGAATCTCCCACTGTTCCTCATGATTTATGCATGTTATGATTATGTATGTTTGCTCAAGTCATGTTATGTAAACCTCTTCTATTATGATTACGACTATGTTATGTTATGAACATTTTGAAAACCTGGAGCCATATGATATGTTGTTATGATTTATGATACGAGCATGACGTCCTATTATTATGATAATTTGTGAATTTCATATATGTTTTAAAATATCTGTTTTACTTACCTTGCATGCTCAGTACATTTCACGTACTGACCACATACTTTCTATGCTGTATCGTCTTATGATACAAGTCCCGGTTCTCAGGCTCATCCTCCTCAGTAGTGCTTCCGAGATCGTTATCAGCTTATTGGTGAGTCCTCATATTTTGAGGGCCGTATGTTCATACTCTATGTTATTTCTTTCCGTTTCTGGATGTTGGATTAGTTGGGGAGTTTTCCCATTAATCCGCCTTTCATGTTTAGAGGCTTATCAGACTACACGTTGTATTCCATCGTATTGTATAAGTCTTGCACTGGTTTTTCCCCTTACGTTATGTTATGATTATGTTCTTTATGTTGAGTCTTCCACTCATATGATTGAAATAGATGTATTCTCATGTCATGGGTCGACTTGGGGTCTCTCGCGGCTCCTTGTACCATGTCTGCGATCCGGGTGTACGTTTGGGTCATGAAAAGCTTGGTATCAGAGCCATAGGTTTATATGTCCTAGGGAGTCTGAAAGCTGAGTTAAGTAGAGTCTTTTTCATGGGTGTGAAATGCGCCACACTTATGACGAAGAGGCTACTAGACGTTTAGGAAATGTTCCCTTCTTTCATGATCTATGTCGTGCGATGAACGTCCTTTACTCTTCTAATTCGTGCTATTCGCGTTGTGGAATCATGCCTCCACATTGAGTAAATGCTAGGAGAACCAAAAATGGTAATGATCATGAGGGTTCTTGGGATGGTGAGCATCAGCCATCTCCACCCGTTCATAAGGTACACGTACCAGAGCTAGCCGCCCATGCTGAGTTTAGGGCGGCGATTCAGATGTTAGCACAGGCCATGACATCTCAGGTCTAGGATCAGACTGTGGCACATTATCTGCAAAATAGGAATGCGACAGCTGCTAGGGTGAGGGACTTTTTGAGGATGAGCCCTCCGGAGTTCACAGGGTCGAAGGTAGACGAGGACCCACATGACTTTATTGAGGAAATTCTGAAGATCACCCAGGTTATGGGGGTGAATAATGGGGAATGTGTTGATTTGGCCTCCTATTAGCTCGAGGGGGTAGCACATATATGGTTCAAGCAATGGAGAGGTGCTAGGAAAACGGGTGCAGACTCGATAGGTTGGGATGAGTTCCACACTACATTCATGGATCGGTTCTTCCCTCGGGAGATGAGAGAGCTCAAGGCGGCTGAGTTTGTGAATTTGAAGCAGGGAAACATGTCGGTCCAGGAATATGCCTTGGAGTTCACTCGGCTATCCAAATATGCTCCAGAATTGGTGGTGGATCAGCGAGCTTGGGTGAGCCGCTTTGTGCATGGGGTAGCATATTACTTGGACAAGGATTGCCGGAATGCCATGCTACACCGAGACATCAAAATTCCCTATATTATATTGCATGCCCAAAAGATGGAGTTGGTCTATAGGAGGCAGAGAGAGGCCAAGAGGGCCAGGACCGACAACTGCGGGTTTCTCAGGCTAGGTTAGGGGTGGATCACGTCAGCAGTCCCAGCACAAGTCCACTGCTCCAGCTCCATCATCGGCTAGCACGCCGTCCAGGTTGAAAGGTGACCAGAGGAGCAGGTCTACAGGTTCGAGGGATCACGGTATCATGCAGGTGGAGCGCACCTTCCCAGTTTGTGCAAAGTGCGGCAAGAACCACCCCGGAAGGTGCTTGGTCGGTGTAGGTGCTTGTTTCGGGTGTGGAAAACCCGAGCACAAGATCAGAGATTGCCTTGCATCCAGTTCTACCCCTCCAATAGCACGACCCTCTCAGCATGGTGCCTCCACTACTTCAGCAGGTGCTCGACTCCAAAACCGATTTTATGCCCTAGTACCCCACTAGGAGAAGGAGGCGTCGCCAGATGTGGTCACGGGTGTGTTGCAAGTCTTTCATGTTGGTGCATATGCCTTGTTAGATACAAGAACTACTTTATCTTTTGTGACCCCTTATATTGCTAGTAGTTTTGGAGTTAGCCCTGAAATTTTGTCAGAACCGTTCTCCGTATCTACCCCAGTCGATGAATCAGTGGTAGCTAGGCGGGTGTATAGGGGTTGCCCCATTATGGTGTTGCATAAGGTTACCTCTGCGGACTTAGTATAATTGGCCGTGACTAATTTTTACATTATTTTGGGTATGGATTGGTTGTTTGCATGTTACGCTTCGATTAATTGTAGGACCCGTGTGGTGGAATTCTGGTTTCTAGGTGAGTTAGTTTTGGAGTGGAAGGGTAGTTCGGCCGTACCCGCCGGTTGGTTTATTTCATATCTGAAGTCTAGAAAGATGATCTCTAAGGGTTGCATGTACCACCTAGTTAGGGTTAAGGATGTGGAGTCTAAGATCCCGACTATTCAGTCAGTTCTGGTGCTGTGTGAATATCCGGAGGTGTTTCCCGATGATTTTCCAGGTGTACCTCCGGAGAGGAAAATTGATTTCGACATTGATCTATTGCTCGATAGCAGCCTATATCTATTCCTCCTTACCGGATGGCTCCAGCCGAGCTAAAGGAGCTAAAAGAATAGTTGAAGGACTTGTCGGATAAGGGTTTTATTATACCAAGCAAGTCTCCATGGGGTGCACCGGTTCTATTTGTTCAGAAGAAGGATGGATCCCTTCAAATGTGTATTGATTATCGGCAACTTAATAAGGTCACCATCAAGAATAGGTACCCCTTTCCCAGGATTGATGATTTATTTGACCAGCTCCAGGGTGCCAGGTGTTTCTCAAAGATAGATCTCAGGTCTGGGTATCACCAGCCCAGAGTCTGGGAGAGTGATATCCCAAAGACAGCCTTCAGGACCCAGTATGGCCATTATGAGTTTGTAGTTATGTCATTTGGACTAACCAATGCTCCTACAACTTTTATGGATCTAATGAACAGGGTATTCAAGGCATATTTGGACATGTTCTTGATTTTGTTCATTGATTACATCCTTATATACTCCCGGAGCGAGGAGGAGCATGCTGCTCATTTGAGAGTAGTGCTTCAGACCCTCAAGGATCGTTAGTTGTATGTAAAGTTTAGCAAGTGTGAATTTTGGCTAGACTCGGTGGCATTTCTGGGCCATGTGGTGTCGAGTGATGGCATAAGGGTGGATTCGCAGAAAATCAAAGCGGTGAAGAATTGGCCTAGACTGGTGAATCCTTTAGAAATTCGGAATTCTTGGGACTAGCAGGCTACTATCGAAGATTTATTGAGGTATTTTCATCAATTGCAGCCTCATTGACCAGGTTGACTCAGAAAAAGATAAAGTTCCAGTAGTTGGAGGCTTGTTAGGAAAGTTTCCAGGAATTAAAGGCCCGACTCACTTCAGCACCAGTGTTGACTTTACCCGAGGGTACTGATGGCATTGTTGTATATTGTGATGCTTCGAGAGTCAGACTGGGATGTGTGTTGATGCAACGTGGGAAGGTGATAGCATACGCCTCTCGACAGTTAAAGGTTCACGAAAAGAATTACCCGATCCATTATCTTGAGTTGACCGCGGTGGTGTTTGTACTGAAGATATGGTGACATTAATTGTATGGGGTTCACGTGGACGTGTTCACGAATCACAATAGCTTGCAATATGTATTCATGCAGACAAATCTCAATCTTCGACGAAGGAGATGGTTGGAGTTGCTAAAGGACTACGATATGTGTGTTCTATATCACCCGGGCAAGGCTAATATGGTTGTGGATGCACTTAGTAGGCTCTATATGGTGAGTGTGTCCATTGTGGATGAGGGGAGGAAGGAATTGGTGAAACATGTCCACCGACTTGCAAGGTTGGGAGTTAGATTGATCGACTCGACCGATGGAGGCGTTGTTGTGCAGAATGGATCAGAATCTTCCCTGGTGGTTGATGTCAAATCCAGGCAAGATGAGGATCCAATTTTGAGGAAGCTGAAGGAAGCGGTGCGGAGTCAAAAGATAGAGGTTTTCTCCCAAGGGGGAGATGGTGTTATAAGATATCAGGGTCGTCTATGTGTCCCAGACATTGATAATCTGAGGGTCTGGATATTGCATGAGGCACATGGTACCAGATATTCCATCCATTCGGGATCCATGAACATGTATCAGGACTTGCGAGAAATCTATTGCTGGGATGGTATGAAGAAGGATATTGCGGAGTTCGTAGCCAGATGTCCAAACTGTCAGCAAGTGAAGGTCGAGCACCAAAGGCTGGGAGGTGTACTTAGGATACTAGCATTCCCACTTGGAAGTGGGAAGAGATAAATATGAATTTTATTACAGGCCTACCTCGTACTCGCCGATACTATGATTCCATTTGGGTGGTGGTAGACAGGTTAACCAAGGATGCACACTTTCTACCAGTTAAGACTACGGATTCAGCGGATGATTATGACAAATTATATATTCGGGAGTTGGTTTGACTTTATGGAGTGCCCTTGTATATTATTTCAGACCGAGGTACTTAGTTTACCTCCCAGTTCTGTCGGTCTTTTCAAAAGGGACTTGGGACTTAAGTAAAGCTCAACACAACCTTTCATCCGCAGACGGATAGCCAAGACAAACGAATAATCCAAACTCTTGAGGATATGTTGAGGGCATGTGTTGTGGATTTTAAAGGTAGTTGGGATGATCATTTGCCCTTGATCGAGTTTGATTATAATAATAGTTATCACTCTAGTATCCATATGGCACCGTTCGAGGCCCTCTATGGGCGGAGGTGTAGATCTTCCATCAGATTGTTTGAGGTTGGTGAGGCAGCTATGATAGGGCCAGATGCGGTTCACGAGGTGATGATGAAGGTCCAGTTGATAAGGGACCGGTTAAAAACCACTCAGAGTCGTCAGAAATCATATGCTGATGTGAGGAGAAGAGATATGGAGTTTGATGTGGATGACTAGGTATTTCTAAACGTATCTCCCATAAGGGAGTCATGCGGTTTGGAAAGAAAGGGAAACTCAGTCCCTGCTATGTTGGTCCCTACCGGGTTGTGAGAAGAGTTGGTAAGGTGGCGTATGAGTTGGACTTGCCATCGGAGTTATCTTTAGTTCATCCCATCTTCAATGTGTTGCTTTTGAAAAAGTGTTTGGGTGATCCAGCCTTGATAGTCCCGATAGACAGCATTGGGGTAAAAGACCACCTCAGTTATGAAGAAATTCTCGTTGAAATCTTGGATCGTTAGGTTCAGAAGTTTAGAAACAAAGGAGTAGCTTCAATTAGGGTTTTATGGAGAAATCCGCATGTTTAGGGAGCTACGTGGGAAACCGAAGAGGATATAATGGCGAGATACCCACATTTATTCTCTACTGGCTCAGTTTCGACTTGAGGTACCAATTTTACCCTACAACTCCACCTAGTTTTCATGTTCAGTTCATGTGTGCAAGTTTCTTTTATGTGTACGAATGTGTATGTGAAGTATGAGATCAGTTCAGCTATGTGGTTTTATTCGGAGGTAGTCATTCCGTGAAAATTTCGGTTAAAATAGTAAGAATTTGAGTATGATAATTGTATGTTTCTATTTGCTGCTTGTTTCCTACATTCGAGGATGAATGTTTCCAAGGGGGAGATATTGTAATACCCCAGGAAGACCTAAGAATAGACTTGGGAGTTGAATTTGAAAAGTGAAGGAAACTGGCAAAATATCACAGGACGGACCACAAAACGACTCGTGGTATCAAACCACGAGTCGTTGGTTAGGGAAATGTTGGTTGCGGTGGAGACAATGAGAGGTATGATGACCCGTTGTGGGATACAACATGCCGTCCCTTGCATTCGTGGTTAGGGTCAGGCTGGGCGACAGTGTAAACAATGGGAGACCCAACGACCCGTTAGGAGAAGCCACGGGTCGTTCGTTGTGTTCGTGGTTTGAGGATTAAGTTTTCCAGTAGGCTTGACGGGGGAAAACAACGATCCGTTGTTTGAGGTGACGGGTCGTGGTGTGACCCGTTAGAAGATGAGATGCCAAGGATCAGGGGACTAAACACAGACGATGTAACGAGTCGTGGGTTGGAGGTACGAGTCGTACTGTTGACCCGTTGTTTGGTTTCGAGACTGGGTCATCATCATTTCATTCCACGAGAGACATGACGGGCCGTTGGTGGTTCCCACGACCCATTGGTACCACTCATGGGTTCCATCCGGCCAGTTTTCAAGGCAGGTTCATTAAGGGTATTTTTGACTTTTTCATGATATAAGGCCCTAAATTACGCCGTTTTGGCTTGGGAAAGCTGGGTTTTTAAGAAAATAAACCTTCCTAAACTCCCATTCATGGATGAAAAGATTTTGACAAGTGATCTAAGGGGAGATTTCAAGCTTTTCACCTTAATTCCTTCAATTTCATTCTTGGGCTTTTAAGAAGGGTTAGGAGTTGATAACCCCAGGTATATAAGGTATTCAATGGGTGGATTCTTCCATACCCATGCTCCTTCTCTATTAATTACTCAAAAATTTATTTAAAAACTCATGGGGTTTTATATTCAATTTGTATAAAATTTAATGATTTTATTATGGGTCTTGTGATTTTGAAACCCTATCATTAGCTACTGATTTTGACCATCTTTTGAGTTCTAAATTGATATTAATATGGGTGATTTCAAATTTATAATCAACTAAGCTTGATTATGCATGCCCCATGATAAACCGATTTACGATCCATTGATCCATTAATGTCTTTGATAAGCCCAACATGTATTATGAATTAAATCATGAATATATTATGTTATCTATTATGATCTTATGAAAATTTAACTATATGCATGATCTACAAGTATGTATGTATTTTATTAAGCATTATGTTATGTTACGAACGTTTTGAAAATCTGGAGCCATATGATATGTTATTATGATTTATGATACGAGCATGACGTCCTACTGTTATGATAATTTGTGAATTTCATATATGTTTTAAAATGTCCATTTTACTTTCCTTGCATGCTCAGTACATTCGATGTACTGGTCGCATACTTTCTATGCTGTATCGTCTTATGATAAAGGTCCCGATTCTCAGGTTCATCCTCCTCAATAGTGCTTACGATATCGTTATTAGCTTATTGGTGATTCCTAATATTTCGAGGACCGTATGTTCATACTATATGTTATTTATTTCCGTTTTTGGATGTTGGATTAGTTGGGGAGTTGTCCCATCAATCCGCCTTTCATATTTAGAGGCTTATCAGACTACACGTTGTATTTTGCCGTATTGTATAAGTCTTGCACTGGTTTTTCCCTTACATTATGTTATGATTACGTTCTTTATGTTAAGTCTTCCGCTCATGTGATTGAAATAGGTGTATGCTCATGCCATGGATCGACTTGTGGTCTCTCGGGTCTCCTTATACCGTGTATGCGATTCCAGTGTACGTTTGGGTCGTGACAGGAGTAGTCTGAGCACTGTTACCCCCATTATCCTGTCGAGATGGACAAACTGTCAAATAATGGCCCTGCTGGCCGTACTCATAACATCCATCTCCACCTAAACAACACTAACCTAAGCGGACCTTACCACACTTGCCACAAGGTGGGTGTCGTGGGGTTTATTGAACTATTTTTCCTTACACTTGGGACCTCTGATCATTCCTGTTACCTGTAGTTGGGGCATTAGCTGATTGTGTAGGTTAGAGGACCTCTTCCTGAGAAGGACCTGTTTCCATTTTTGTTCTTCTACCGTGTGGTTTCATTACCTGATAACTTAGCTCTCTTACTTTGGTGCTTCTCTCTGTCCATCTACTTATCTTTATCTACCTGCTGGGCATAGACAATGAGTTTGGAAATATCCATTCATTGAACAGTAAAGAGGTCTTGCACTCCTTCTTCAAGTGCTTGCCCAATACAAATATAAGTTACCTCATTCCGGCCCTTATATCCAGTACCATCTCCGGAGCATATTTGGATAACTGTATGAAATCAATGCACTATTGATTTTGGCTATATGAAAATATCTATATTAATAGTCTTAGGGGTGATGTTGCTTGTTGCCTTCATAATAGCAGGAACGTATGCTGAATTTTGGTTTAGTTTCTTATGAGGGTTTTTATTTGATTTCTCTATGGGGGTTATTTTGATTTGACTTCTCTATTGTAATTTGATCTTGGTTTGGTTTGTGTTCTCTATTGCATTAATTCCACAGGAATGAATGAAAACAAGTACGATATTAGTCTTTATTATTTTCCTATATGTTCAAATGATTCATAAAGTGTATGTAGGCACCATGATAACTGATCAACAATATAATACTAAGTGAACTCTATTAGATTGCTCTTATTGAGCTCCAAATAAACATAATTCATTTAGAAAAAGTTTATATAAAACACCATGAAAACTGATCAACCATTTGCAATAAAATAAAGTATATTATATTGCTCATTGAGCTCTAAACAAACATAAACCATCCATTTCAAACCACTAGTTAGTGTACTTTAAAAACACCAAAAATATATTAAAAGCAGTCAATTATAAAAAGTGTTTTCTACTAAAATTACACATTTAAAATTAATCAAGTCCTAAATTAAATAAGAAGTTGGTATCACTTTTCTTTAAGAAGTTTAGATGTTTGCTGTTGCACTAGATGATGTAAACTGGCTTCTCCTGGACTAACTCATGCCCTATAATTATGAACTAATGACATCATTTGGATCCTTCTACTTCAGTTTGCGAGGCTTATAACCAATATCAATGTTTGTTGGTGTTGTGCTCTTCAAAATTATTGGAGTGACAACTCTTTCACTTCTTATAATAGGCTACATATAATTAATTAAAATGAGTATAATAAAGTAGAGTAATAAATACTTGAAGTTTTTTATACACTTACATTTAAGTTTTGATATCCACTTATATTATCAATGTAGATGTCAAATCCTACGGTCTTATGCTTTTTTTCCTCCTGTTTCCCTGCCTCTTCTAGCTTGTTCAACCCTTTTAATAACTAAAGTATCATTAGAAAAAGAAGTTGATTATTGGCTTGAGCTAACATTTTGTGATGGCTGGCTAAAGCTTTCAGGTTGTCTTGAGCTTCCAGGTTGGCTCATTCTAGCCTATCAATAGAGTAGATTAAATGTGTACCAAAATATTTCTATTGCATTATTATTGAGTTGGAAGAATGTATTATCATGATTCCACAGAATTTTCTATTGTGGCCTTGTTGATGTCATTTGGAACAAGTTATGTTTACACCTTTTCTGAATGACTTTTCATATTTCTTCTTTGGCTCATCTTTTGCCTTTCTCATGCACCTTCTTGCTCTGTCATGTATTCATTTAGGTTCAGGAGGCTCAATCACTAAATTACTAGTGTGAGGTCACATTTCATGTCAGGTTCTTGGCTTGAGTATTTATATGGAAGAACAACATGTTGACATGGTATGCCCCTCAATTGCCATGTCTACAAGTACATGTCTTCTTTTTTATATCAACTATGTGCCTATATTTACCATCTATCCAACATCACCATTGGTCGTAACTAGATAATTTATAGAAATTTCTTTGTTCTCTTCAAGTACTAGCCTTGCCATAGGAGAAATGTCTGAAATTTAAGTATTAGCAGATCTTCTCATATCAACATTCATATCCATTATCTTGTGCATAATCTCTTCTAGCATTGTGATAATAAATTTATGTTTGGTAGCTAATATCCATGAATTAAATATCTCACACATGTTATTCTCAACAATTTCATATTTAGCATGCTCCTTAAAATATGTTCTACACCATGACTGTTTTTCATAAAGCAACAAGTCCTGATAGATGTCCTTACCAAGTTTATTAAGTTTATCCATCTCATCTTGAAATTTCACTTAAAAACTTCATTTTGCACATCTCAAAAATTGTTTTTTTCTTTCTTCTCTTCTCCATGTCTAATGCCAATTGGACCAAATGTGTCTTAGCACATATCCTCTTCTTGCAATCTGGTAGAAACTCAAGTATGGTTGGCACAAGACCTTACAAATTACAATAACTAAAAATTAAAACTGAAAAATAACTAAAAATTAGAAACTAAAAATCAGTAAGTAAAACTGAAAAATTAACATTAGAATATCAAGAGACTGAGAGATAAAAACTAGATTAGACTAATATTTTGCATATCTGATATCACAGTTAATCTATGCCCAGTGCCTAAGTTCAAATCTTGTATCAATTAGTTGATGAAAAAAAATCCAACTATGCATTGTCTCTTGGTCAACAACTGCCTAAGCAATTGAACATTTGCTGATTTCCATTCATACCAGTTTCAACTAACAATTCACCCTTGCAAGTACCCTTTAGAAAAAAATTATCAAAACCAATAGTTTTTTTACATCTTTCTAACCAGCCTCACTTTAATGCATCAAAGAAAACGTAGAAGTAAGCAAACATGATTTTTCCTAGCTGAGATTCTCTATCTATCCTCACCCAACATGAGCTACTGTAATACCCCGAGCCTACACCCTGGGCGTGGCTGATACTCAGACCACCTAGTGATACAAGCGAACCCTTGGCTTGACTTATTACTAGTTGAAAATATAATAAAATATAGTGGAAGCAATAACTATAATGAGCTCAATTTATTAAAGCAATATTTATTAACTAAAATTAAAAACAATGTCAAAAAGTAACATTTATGACTCAAGTCTCTAACTAGTCTATGAAGCCTTTAATCACTAAAAGATAGGTGCCGCGACAAGGTTTCCTACGACTACCTTAAGCTCTACCAAAAATAAAGTAGACATGATTGGGAGACTCTGGATGTGGGAGGCCTAACCAAAGCTGAAAGAGATGAGATCCTAGTGAAGCGTTTGTTGCTGGTCCTGTATACCTGAATCTGCATCATAATAAGATGCAATGCCAAATGGCGTCAGTATAATTGAATGTACAATATGTAAAATAGCTAAATGAAAAAACTAGTAAACAAGAATATCTAAACTGAGAAAAACTAATTGACTAAATCTGAAACTCTGAATGATGCATAAAATACAAGTATGAAAGATGTGTAAACAATTATGCCATAAAACTATGCATCAAAACAAGCTATTAAAATACATGTATATATATGTATACTTTAGTTGGGAGTTTCTCATAATCAACATACATCATGAATGATCTCATGATGTCCAACTTCTAGCCCAAGTTGAGAGAGCCATCCAAAGCCTTGCCAGGGTAGAGGACGAACTAAATTATAGATCCAAACTAAGCCCTTACCAGGGGGCTATTTTAGGAGTTTCCCGAACCAATGACATAATCCTAACCTACACTGGCTATGTAGTTTCAAGTCTTATGGGTTATCTCCTCCTTGGAATCATTCGTCCTCGAATGAAGGCTAAAACTGGACTAATACGAATTTAATTGAGCCTAGCTAAATTGAAATTAGCTGAATTCTTGGAACATGCAAGCATAGTAAGGATGTAATAACCCTAAAAAAGACCCTAAGAATTGATCCTGTATTTAAAATGAAAGCAATCAAAGAAGTTGTCTGTTATACCCCGAAGGTTCCTAAGACTAGACCTAAAATTTGATAAGTGTTAAGCAGAAGAGAGGGAAATTTTTTCACAGAATGACTCGTGGTACGAGTCGTGACGAGAAGGTATGGCTTGTAGGAGGTGTTCATGGTTAGAATATGTAGGAGGAGTCCAGTGACAACGAGTCAAGATATGACTCATGAAATCATGTTATGAGTCGTTGGTTGAACCATGATATGAGGAATGAATTACCCTAGTTGAAAGTTGTGAATCGTTGTATGACCCATTGTAGGAAACAACGAGTCATGACCTGCACCCGTGAGAAGGAAATGAGGATCTTGGAAATAGTGATCATGGGTGGATCTAATGACTCGTAGGTTTTTGGTACGAGTCGTGGTCTGACCTGTAGAGAAATTCAAAAAGTCAGGGAAGAGCAATGGTGACTACGGATGGTAACCAAAAGTCGTGGTATCGAGGTACAACTCGTGGTGTGAGTCGTGACGCCTGGCAGAGTGTAATTTTTTGCAATTTAAGTAAGGGCATTTTCATAATTCCTAAGCTCCTAAGCCCTAAACTACGTTGTTTTAAGCTCTATTAGGAGGGTTTTAAGAGGGTTAAAACCATTCTAAATAATTCCCCTCCCATGCATGCAAGTCTAGACCTCTCCATTGAAGATCAGGCCTAGAACCCTTCAAGTCCTTCTCCAAATTCTTTGGGCTTTCTAGGGCTAGTGTAAATTCAGTTCTTCCAAGTATGTGTCCATGGATGAGAGTTCCTTTTACTCTCATGCTCATAATTCTCCTAAATTTCATGAATCAAGTCTCAATTCAAATTATGATTAAAAAAGAATTTCAATCTAATTTCATAGAATTCTTACAAATTATCTATGGGTCGATTCCTTCTATGTTTTAAATTATGTTTGATAATTAATGGGATGATTCTATACATGTTTTAATTACAAATTCATGAGTTCGAGTTTTAAAAAATTATGCCCAATTATGCAAGTTCATGAAAAAGTTAGTTTATGAATGATGATTTCGAGTATGATGAAGTATCTAGCATGTACGAATGTTTACAAATTGCCCATATACGAATCTATGATTTTGACTAGAGAAGTCTATTTCAAGTATGCAAGATCTTCAAATTATAGGTAATCTCACTCAGATTAAGCATGTTTTCATGATTCATTTTAGTTTTATAAATATGCTTACCATATGGTTTTGGAGTCTATACTCCCACTTTCAGCTTATGGTATGTTTTCAACTTCTGGTGTGTTTTCAGCTTCGTTGGAAAATAATGGTGAGCACTTTGCATGTTTTTGGGAGCAGTGTCTAGTACCGAGTAAGCAAAGGATACATGAAAACCTCGGATCTCAGAATTACGCGCCAATATAGGATTTCACATTTACTTTGGGACCTCTCTTCTGAGCTTCCCCTGTCCTGAAAGGGTCGTTAGCTTGATATCAATATCATGGTAGCGTCCTTAGCTTTGAAAAGCTTTGGATGGATCTGCCCACTTGAATGTAATAGTTAGGATCACATAAGCCCTATCATGATGGTGTCAGTTATATGATGAGTCTCCTATTGTTCCTCATGATCTCAGTTTTTACGTTTATCAGTTATGATATTATATTTTCAGCAGGTTTGACTGAATGACTAGGTTATCAATTTTACGTATGAATTTTAGTTTCAACTTTGGGTTATTCGATTCAGTTATGATATCCAACTTATGACTATTCATGTTTTTAGATATGAGCATGTAGTCCCTACTCTTATGATGTTATAACTTATGTTAATTACATGATTTCAGTTTATACTTATTCAACCTGTTTTACTTACCTTGCATACTCAGTACATTCTAAGTGCAGACCACATATTTTATAGTGTATCATTTCATGATGTAAGTCCTAGAGATCAGACTCAGACGAGCTGTTAGTCCTTCTCTCATACCAATTCAGACCCTGCCTGGGTGAGTCCTCATCCTATGAGGACATCTATCTTTCAGTATCATTTTGTCAGTTTGTTTCCGACTTAGAGATAGCTGGGGGCTTGTCGCCACATCTCATCAGTTAGTATAGGCTTTTCAGACTTAGACTTGTATATTTAGCTTCGGATTTAGTGTTATGATATTACCATTGGCTAGAGATTTTATTATTCATACTTCCGCTATTTCAGAATTCAATTATTAGTTTTGCTTATGTTGATCTTTAGTTATCATGTTCATGGCATGGGTCGACTTAGAGCCATTCATGGTTCTAGGCTCCGTCACTAGATCCAGGCCTATGTTTGGGTCACGACAAACTTGATATTAGAGCAAAGGTTCAAAGTGTCCTAGGGTGTCTGAAAGCCGCATTAAGTAGAGTCTTTTCCATAGGTGTGAAGTGCGCCACACTTATGAGGCAGAGGCTACACGGTGTTTAAGGAAATTTCCTTTCTTTCATGATCTATGTCGTGCGATGAAGTATCTCTCTATCTTTCTAACTCATGCTATACATGTTTGTAGAATCATACCTCCACACCGTATGGATGGAAGAAGGAACGAAAATGAAAATGGCCATGAAAATGGCAATGGAGATAGGCACCAGCAAGCTCCGCCAGCACCAGCAGATCCTTTGCCTGAGCAGGTCTCTCATGCTGAGTTTATGGTAGCTTTTAAAATGTTGGCTCAGGCTTTGACCGCTCATGTAAACCAATAGGCTGTGACCCATGTCCCAAAGAATGGGAATACACTGGCAGCTCGAGTTCGTGATTTCCTTTGGATGAATCCCCCTAAGTTCCTTGGGTCGAGAGTGGATGAGGACCCACATGAGTTTCTGGAAGAGGTACAGAAGATCACCCAGATTATAGGGGTGATGGGAGAAGAGAGCGTAGACTTAGCCTCCTATCAGCTAAAAGGGGTTGCTTATATTTTGTACCGCCAGTGGAGAGACAGTCAAGTAGTGGGCGTAATTCCCGTGAGTTGGGATGAGTTCATGACTACCTTCTTAGATAGATTCTTCCCTAGGGAGTTGAGGAAGGCAAAGGCGTCAGAGTTCGTCAATTTGAGGAAAAATGATATGACTGTACAGGAATACGCCTTGAGTTCATCTGGCTGTTCAAGTATGCGCCGGATATGGTGGCAGACCAGAGGGCCTGTATGAACATATTTATGTCTGGAGTGTCTGATTCATTGGTCAAGGAGTGTAGGAATGCGAAGCTGAATAGTGATCTTGATTTCTCCCGACTGGTGATATATGCCCAATGAATAGAGGCGGATCAGATGAAAGAAAGGTGAAGAGAGGCCAAGAGGGCCAGGACAGGTAGCTTTAGGTTTTCCAAGCAGAGGTCTGGTGGCGGACATCATCAACAGTCCCACTAGAGATCATCATCCCCAGCGCCATCGTCAGCCAGTGTGCCATCCAGGTCTAGGCGCGATTAGAGAGGAAAGACATCAAGATGTAGAGGTCAGGGGAGCAGGTCAGTAGAGCCTAGCATTCCAGTTAGTGGCATGTCACGACCCGAATGTAGACTCGAATCGTAACACGGGACAAGGAGCGCTGAGAGACTCCAAGTTAACCCATGTCATGAACATTCACCTAACTTCACATCACTTAGAGCGTAATATTAAACATACGATATAGAGGAAGCATAAAAGTAACATAGCATAACATAACATGATAAGCGGAAAGTACTAAAAATATATAACAGCTGAGTACTGCAATTAGTCTGAAAGCCTCTATCATATCAAATGGGTTGACGGGAAAACAACCCCAACAAACCCAGCAAAACTGAAACAAAAGAAACATCAATGTCTGAATATATGGCCCTTGAAACATGAGGACTCACCAAAAAGAGCTAATAGCTAAACTCTGAAATAGACTACTGACAGGGCTGAGCCTGAGAGTTGGGTCCTGTATCATGAAATGATACAACATAGAAAGTATGCGGTCAGTACGTGGAATGTACCGAATATGCAAGGTGAGTAAAATGGATATTTAAAATATATAAAAGCTCATAAATGATCATAGGAGTAGGACAACATGCTCATAACATATTTAACATATGATAACATAGGGCTCAAGGTTTTCAAAACATTCGTATTTCAGTCGTAATCATAATCATAAGAGAAAAGCTTTAGTGAACATAACTTGGGACATATACATAATCATAAACATTCATAAAACATGAGGAACAATGGGATATTCTTATAACCGAAATACCCCATATGAGCACACATGGAGCCCGACCTGTAACCCTAGTCGGGAGGGTGTCCGTACCTTGCCAAGGGTAGAACCATTAAAGGCATGCTATCGATCATGAAAAGAGACAATTTGGGAAAGGGGAAAGTCACAAGGGAGGTCTCATCATGTCCTACGGTGGCACGTACTTCTAAGATTCGGGGCAAAACATGGGCCCCGAACCTACTCGGTGTTAAATACTACTCCCAAAACATAATAGTGCTCATAGTATAATATGCATGAGATTCATGGGCTAGTTAAATTATGGTAATCATAAACATGCTTGTAAATACATGAACTAGCCATGAGAGTAAGGCTCGTGAGTTGGCCAAAAACATAATTAGTAAATCATGGTATTCATGCATACTTGTAGATCATACATATAGTTTGCAAATCATAAATTTATAATGGGTATTTGAATATATCCGTATTTTGAATCATAAATCATGATGATTTTATAAATATCAACAACTTAAGTAAAGATCATAACTTGAATCATCATAGAACATGCATAATTAGGCTTAATTTAGTAGAAATTGAAATCAATAAATTTATAATCAAAATAGTTGTAGAATCAGATCATAATTCAGAAAATATGATGTAAATCAAGAAAGATAATAATCCATTAATAGGTCATTAGAATTCCACAAG
>JACEIK010001317.1:184825-197922 GCA_018107945.1 Datura stramonium
CATTCATAACCCTACGTACCTGTGAAAAATCAAATCTCACCACTCCTTGAAAGCCCAATGGAAATTGATGAAGAAAACCTTGAAGACTAGCTTGATCACCTCTAAATCATTTCTAACTTTTGCATGCATGAGAATGAATAGGCTAGAAGGGCTTAACCTATCTTAATACATTTAGAAAGTAACTTGAAACAACGTAGTTTAGGACCTTAGTGCGAAGGAATGACGAAAATACCCTTAATGAAAAATCCTAAATATCTACAGTGAGTGAACCAACGACCGAACTAACGGAACGTTGGAGGATACCACGACTCGTGGTATCCATCTGTTGTCTGCATTGCCCAAAATTCTTGATCTCAGATTTGACCCACGACTAGACAGTAGGAGTTGTCCTTCCATCCAATGGGCCGTCACATCGTTTGTTGTTTTCCCTTTTTTCAGATCTTGCACTGGTCCTTCCAACGAGCCTCACCATGACTCTTTTCTTCCTTCAATGAGTCGTGGTTGCCTTCTGTTAGGTCCATTGGAAAATATACCTATCCCTCTACAACGACTCGTTACCTCTCATGATGGGTCGTTAATTCACCCGTTGTTACTCACTGACACTAGACCAACACCTCCCACGACTGCTTCCAACGGGTCATTGGTTGGACCAACGATCCGTTGGGTCATCCGTCCTGCAACATTTTTCCCACTTTTAGCCAACTTTCAATTTTAAAATCGGGTCTAATCTTAGGAACTTTTTTGGTATTACAATATCTCCCCCTTGGGAACATTCGTCCTTGAATGTTGGAAACATATAGAAAATAGAGACATGCAATCATTATACCCAAATACTGATCATTTAAAACTGAAAACTAACGAAATGACTATCTCCGATTCAAACCACATAGATGAACTGATTTCATGATTCACATACACATCTATATACATAAAAGAATCTTGATCACATGAACTGAACATGAAAACTAAATAGAGTTTTAGGGCGAAACTAATACCTCAAGTTGGAACTGAGCTGGTAGAAAATAAATGTGGGTATCTAGCCATCATTCCGCTTCGGCCTCCCACGTAGCTCCTTCAACGTGATGATTCCTCCATACCACTTTAACTGAAGCTACTTCCTTGTTCCTTAGCCTTCGCACCTGACGATCCAATTTTTCTACCGGAACCTCCTCATAGCTAAGGCTATCTTTTACACCGACACTGTCCACTGGGACAACAAGGATTGGATCACCCAAACACTTCTTCAAGAGCGATATATGAAACACAGGATGCACGAAAGATAACTTTCAGGGCAACTTCAATTCATATGTCACCTTGACAACTCTTCTCACAAATCGGTAGGGACTAACATAACAGGGATTAAGTTTCCCTTTATTTCCAAACTGCATCACTCCCTTCATGGGAGAAACCTTCAGAAACACCAAATCATCCACCTTAAACTCTAATTCTCTCCTTCTTACATCGGAATAGGACTTTTGGCAACTCTAAGCAGTTTTTATCCTGTCCCTTATCAATTGAACCTTCTTCATAGCCTCATGAATTGATTCTGTCCCTATCATTGCTGCCTCACCAACCTCGGACCATCCGATGGGCGACCTACATCTCCGAGCATAGAGAGCCTCAAGCTGAGCCATCTGAATACTAAAATGATAGCTGTTTTTATAGGAAAACTCGATCAGGGGCAAGTGATCATCCCAACCACCTTTGAAGTCAATCACGCATGCCCTCAACATGTCCTCGAGGGTCTGAATTGTCCGCTCCACTTGATCATCCATTTGCGGGTGAAATGCTATGTTGAGTTTAACCTGTGTACCAAGTCCTTTTTGAAATGACCTCCATAACTGAAAGGTAAATTGAGTACCTCGATGTAAAATGATGGATAAGGGCACTCTATGAAATCGGACTAACTCCCGGATATATAGTTTGGCATAATCCTCCACCAAATCCGTTGTTTAAACTGGTGGAAACTGAGCAACCTTGGTCAACTGATCTACCACAACATAAATGGAGTCATATTGTCAGCCAGTACGAAGTAAACTTGTGATGAAATCCATATTAATTTCTTCCCACTTCTTAGTGGGAATGCTGATATATAACTGAAGTGTATCTCCCTGTCTCTGATGCTCAACCTTTACTTGCTGATAGTTCGGACACTTGGCTATGAACTCTGCAATATCCTTCTTCATGCCATTCCACAAATAGATTTCTCATAATTCATGGTACATCTTGGTGGCACCCGGATGGATAGAATACCTAGATGCATGAGCCTCATGCAACATATGACTCCTCAAAACATCGACATCTGGAACACATAGGTGACCCTGGTACCGAAGCACACCATTTCCCCCTTGGGAAAAGACCTCCACCTTCTAAATTTGAATGACTTCCTTCAACTTTACTAAAATCGGGTCCTCATCTTGTCTAGATTTCACATCAGTCACCAAGGATGATTCTGATCTGTTCTGCACAACAACAGTGGCATCGGTCGAGTCGAACAACCTAACTCCCAACCTTGCGAGTCGATGTACATCTTTCACTAGATCCTTTTTCCCCTCTTTCACATGGGACACACTCTCCATAGAGATTCTACTAATAGCGTCCTCTACCACATTAGCCTTACTCGGATGGTAAACGACACTCATATCCTAGTCCTTGAGTAGCTCCAACCACCTCCTTAGCCGAAGATTGAGATCTTTCTGTGTGAACACATATTGCAAACTATATGGTCCGTAAATACATCCTCGTGGACCCCATAAAAATAATGGCACAATATCTTTAAGGCGAACACCACTGCGACCAACTCAAGATCATGGGTCGGGAAATTCTTCTCATGAACCTTTAGCTGTCTGGAGGCATAGGCTATGTGTCACACCTCGAGACTACACCTTGAACGTAACACGGTACTTGAAGTCACACGTGACCCCAAGTCAACCCTTGGTCTATCATAAACTGGTATTCTGAGTAAAACATGCACAACGGAAATTTTGAAATAATACATAATAACATTTATAAAATCTAAAATTTGAATATAGAAATTTAAAATATCTGAGAATCTAAAATAAAAAATCTATGTCTGAAAGCCATCTAACTGAAGAGTTTCTGGGACAAGCCCCCAGCTAACTCTATGTCTAACTGAAAATAGTAGGGAAAACTGAAATGAGGGAAATAACGCCCTCAGAATATGAGGACTCACACTTCTGCTGTTGATAGAGAGATCCAGACGAAATCGGCTAACGACGCTAGGTTTGAGAACCTGCGGCTGTATCATGAAACGATACAGCATAAAAGTATGCGTCAGTACTTTGAATGTACTAAGTAAGTGAGAGAAGCATAATGATAAATATANACTTTGAATGTACTAAGTAAGTGAGAGAAGCATAATGATAAATATATAGATGCCCGAATTGAATTGACATGCAATGACCAACTGATAAGCTGAACTGAACTACTGATGTAAACTGAATTGGTTAAGATGACCTTGTCTGATGGTCAAAGACATGCCCTAAGTCTGAAATACTGAATCTAAGAGACCACACTGATCTGATCTGAACTGAACTGAATTGTCAAAACTGAGATTGAACTGAACTGACTAGTGGGAGAGTCTATAACCGATATATAACCACGTGAGCTAGACGTGGAGTTCGATGTATACACCCCAGCGGTAGGACCTAATATACCTTGCCAGGGTATAAAGGAATGAACTGGGTGATAAAAAAAGTATGGGGCCAATCAGTCCAAGTAATACTGTAACCTACGCTGACAACGTAGTTTTGGGAACCTGGGTGCACTAGAACCCTGGCCCGCTCGATGCGAAGTCCTACTCCCACTGGAAACCTATACTGAACTGCTAAGGAGATATCTTGAAACTGGGGCCCATGACTAGTCAGAGACATATAACTGAAAGTACCCTAAGAGTCTTATCGGACCAGATTTTTAAACTGGGTTCTAGACTGGTCAGAGCTGCTTATTTGAAGTGTCGTAACTGTCTAAGAACAAACTATAACTAAACTGGAGTCCTGGGGCTGGTCAGAGCTATATAACTAGAATGTCATGACCGCCTAATGGACCAAATAACTATAATCTGAGTCTGATTGTGATAAATGAGAGGAACCACTGACACCTCGGAGAAAGACTGAAGTCAAAATGATCAGTTGACAATTTTCTGAATGATTATGAAGAGATTCTATGTTCTAACTGGACTGAACTACTAAGCAGCTAATAGAGAGCTCAACTCATTCCAACAACATTGGAATTTCATAATATGATGAAATTTTAAGAATTTAAAGGAGTTTCATCCAACAAGGGTAAAATCATTCTCCTCAATAGAATAATTTCTCACATATATATATGATAAGAATTTGTGGGATATTCAGCCCAAAACATACTTTGCAAAAGAGACGGAATTTAATACGTAATAATCTTTACTTGAAAATTTTGGGCTGTAATTCATCTTGTCAATAACAACAACTATTTACTTATGAATTGATGAAAATCATATTAGTAATAAATATGGATAATAACCCAATTGAAATTAACAAGAACTAACATGAAAATCTCTGCATATTCGAAAATCTCAGGGCTAAACTGATAGGGAAATTATGGAAAGATTTTGGGGAACACAAGGGAAGGACAATTCCCTTGTTGAATTCCAACATACCTGACTAATATTCTCCCGGAGAAGAGGACTTGAACTGCTGCATTGGAGGACAACCCTAAGCTTGCTTGAGAGTTTTCTTGAGGAACTCTTTGATAGTTTTCTGAGTGTAAAACTGTCGGAATGACTACCTCCGTTTTAAAATACATAACTGATCTGAAATTACTTTTCATACATACATTCAAAAATGTAAAAGAGACTTGAACATCTGAACTGAGTCTTGAAAACTAAATTGAGTTCTAGAGTCAAAACTAATATCTCAAGCTGTGCTAGAGCTGGTAGGAAACAAGTGCGGGTATTTGGCCATCATATCTGCTTTGGCCTCCCACGTAGCTCCCTCAACCTGTTAATTTCTCCATAGGACCTTGACTGAAGCTATTTCCTTATTCCTCAACTTACAAACCTTACGATCCAGGATCTACCTTCTCATATGAGAGACTATCTTTTATTCCCACTCTGTCTAATGTGACACATGGAAAACTGGGTGCACAACTGCTAATTCTGAAGGTAACTCCAGCTCATAGGCTACATTGCTGATAAGACTCAAAATTCTATAAGGTTCAACATATCTCGGATTGAGCTTTCCTTTCTTGCCAAACCTCATCACCCCTTTCATGGGAGAAATTTTCAGGTAAACATAGTCATCAACTACAAACTCCAACTCTCTTCTTCGCGCGTCGGCATAAGATTTCTGACGGCTTTGAGCTGTTTTCAACCTTTTGCGGATGAGCAGAACTTTCTACATTGCCTCGTGAACCGAATCTGGCCCTATCAAGGTATATTCTCCAACCTCGAACCACCCTATAGGATATATACACCTTCTCCAATATAATGCTTCAAATGGGGCCATCTAAATGCTAGAGTGGTAGCTATTGTTGTACGCAAACTCGATAAAAGGCACATGGTCATCCCAGTTGCCCTTGTAATCTATCACGCACTCTCTTAGCATATATTCTAGGGTCTGAATAGTTCGCTCAGATTTCCCATCGATCTGTGGGTGAAAAGCTATGATGAGCTTGACCTGAGTGCCTAGTCCCTTCTGAAAGGACTTCCAAAAGTGTGAGGTGAACTGCATTCCCCTGTATAAAATGATAGCCAAGGGCACCCCATGGAGTTTGACTAACTCTCGAATGTACAGTTTGGCATAGTCCTCAACTGATTCTATGGTTTTGACTGGGAGGAAGTGAGCTGACTTAGTCATCTGGTCTACTACTACCCAAATTGAGTCATGCTGCTGACGAGTCTGGGGTTGACCTGTAATGAAGTCCTTATTTACTTCTTCCCACTTTCATGTGGGTATACTGATATCTTGAGCCATGCCTCCGAGTCTCTGGTGTTCTACCTTGACTTGCTGGCAGTGCCTCGGCCAGTATCTGCTGTCTCAACTCACCAACATCCGGTACACACAACCTGCCCTGGTAATGGAGCACCCCATCTCCCCCTTGGGAGAAAGCTTCTATTTATTTTCTGAGGACTGGTCCCTTAAGCTTAAGTTAGATGGGATCCTCATCCTGTTTGGATTTGACTTCAATTACCAAGGATGAATCTGACCCACTTTGCATTACCACACCACCTTCAGCTGAATCCACCAACTGCACCCCTAACCGGGCTAGTCTGTGAACTTCTTTTGCTAACTCCCTCTTGCCTTCCTCAATGTAAGCCACACTTCTCATAGACCGTCTGCTAGGGCATCAACCACCACATTGGCTTTACCCGGATGATACAATATACTCATGTCATAGTCCTTTAGTAACTCCAACCACCATCTCTGACATAGGTTTAGGTCCTTTTGGCTGAACACATACTGAAGGCTATTGTGATCTATGAACACATCCACGTGAGCCCCATACAGTAATGTCTCCATATTTTTAGCACGAATACCACTACTGCCAACTCCATGTCATGAGTTGGATAATTCTTCTCATGAACTTTGAGCTATTTGGATGCATAGGTTATCACTTTTCCCCACCGCATCAAAATGCAACTGAGTCCAACTTTGGAAGCATCAACAACAAACACATCTGATCCTTCCGGAAAGGCTAACACTGGAGCGGTAGTGAGTCGAGTCTTCAACTCTTGGAAACTCCTCACACTTGTCCGACCACTAAAATTTCACCTTCTTCTATGTTAAATTAGTCAGAGGAGATGTTATGGAGGAGAAACCTTCCACAAACCGTCGGTAATAACCGGCTAAGCCTAGGAAACTCCTGATTTCAGTAGGAGAGGTAGGTCTAGGACAATCCTTCACTGATGCTATCTTATGAAGGTCTACTTGTATTCCTTCACCGGAGACCACATGACCTAAGAAAGTCACGGATTTTAACCAAAATTCACACTTGATGAACTTGGTGAATAACTGGCGGTCCCTTAGTGTCTGTAATGCTAATCTTAGGTGTTTGACATGCTCTTCCTCATTTCTGGAGTATACTAGAATGTCATCGATAAATACAATGACGAACATATCCAGATACTGCTTGAAGACTCTGTTCATTAAATCCATGAAGGCCGCTGGGGTGTTTGTTAGCTCGAAGGACATCACCGCAAACTCGTAGTGACCATCTGAGTTTTGAATGCTGTTTTCGGTATGTCACATTCCCTGAACCTTAGCCGATGGTACCCTGATTTGAGATTGATTTTGGAAAAACAACTGGCTCCCTAAAGTTGGTCGAATAGATCGTCAATTCTTGGTAGGTGATACTTGTTCTTGACTATGACTTTGTTCAGCTGACGGTAATCGATGCACATTCTGAGGGTACTGTCTTTTTTACGCATTAATAACACTGGAGCACCCCAGGGAGAGATGCTGGGTCTGATAAAACCCTTGTCAAGAAGATCTTTTAACTGCTCTTTCAACTCCTTAAGCTCAGCCGGAGCCATTCTGTAAGGAGGGATCGGGATGGGCTGAGTATCTGGGAGGAGATCTATTCCAAAGTCTATTTACCGTTCAGGGGAAACTCCGAGAAGATCCTCAAGAAAAACATCTGGGAACTCGCTGACCACGGGGACTGACTGGATAGTTGGGGTCTTATAGTTGGAATCCTTGAACCAAACTAGATGATAAATACATCCCTTGGAGATGAGTTTCTGGGCTTTAAGGTAGGAAATAAACCTACCCTTAGGCGCTGAACTGCTACCTGACCATTCTAACACTGGCTTATTGGGAAACTGAAACTTGACAACTCTAGTTCTGCAATCGACTGAGGCATCGCAGGAGTGTAACCAATCCATGCTGAGAATAAGGCCAAAGTCGACCATGTCTAACTCTACAAGATCAGCTGGAGTAAATGTACCCAGGACTGAGATTAGGCAGTGTCTTTACACCCAGTTGGCTCAAACTGACTCGTCAACAGGGGTGGAGACTGAAAATGGTTCTGAGAGGACCTCTAGACTGATGTTGAATTGGACTGCTATATAGGGAGTCATGAATGAAAGAGTGGCTCCTAGATCTAAGCGGGCATACACGTCTAGATGTAAAAGACGTAACATACCAGTAACTACGTCAGGTGAGCTTTCCTGATCCTGACGGGAAGATAGAGCATAGAAGCGATTTTGGCACTGACCGCCATCTGTACCTGATTGTTGGCCTGCTGAGATGGTCGATCTGCTGGAGCTGATGATGTGGTAGATTGTGATCTCCCTCGCCCTGTTGATGGACACTCCTTAAGCCGGTATCCAAGCTATCCACACCCAAAATAGCCCTCTCATCCTTGAAGGTATTCTCCCGGGTGATTCCTACCACACTTGGGACAAGCTGGATACTTGTTCTCGGTATTGTGAGCCTGAGAATGAGTGCTAGATGACCCATCCCTCAGATCCTAGAAGGACCGAAAGGTTAGGGCACTGGATGAACTAGGTGCTGGGGCTCTCTGCTGCTGCTGTTGCTATTATGGTGGGTGACTACTACCGCTAGACCTCCGATGGACGAAATCTGACTGGCCAGTCCTTGCCTGTTTGTTCTTTCACTCCATATTCTTCAGCTTCTCAACCTCAATCTGCTGGGAATAAACAATCAAGATGGACAGTTCCATATCTTTAATCAATATCGTTGTCTAGCACTCCTTGAGGACCAGATTTGACACCCCATTCACAAACTTCAACATGCGAGCCCTTAGCCCGGCTACCATCTCTGGAGCATACTTATATAACCTAGTAAACTCCAGAGCATACTCTTCCACGGTCCTATTTCCTTATCGCAAATTCATAAACTCAGCCATCTTGGCCTCCCTCAGCTCCCGAGGGAAAAATCTTTCTAAGAAAGATGTGTGGAATTCTTCCCACTCCACTGGTCCTGCTCCGGCTGGCCGGCCCTCTTTCCACTAGTCATGCCAGACCTGAGTTACCCCTTTAAGCTGGTAGGCAGCCAGATCAGTGCTCTCTAATGAGCTGACACCCATAATGCGGGTGATCTTCATGACCTCATCCACAAACTCTTGGGGATCCTCCCCTACTTTTGATCCCTAAAAAGATGGATGGTTCATATGGGTGAAGTCCCGCACCCTCGTAGCTTCTGCGGACCCATTGGTGTTCGTCGGTACCACCTGCTGGTTCACTTGGTTGGTGACTGTTTGGGCCAGCAGTTGGATGGCCACCCTAAATTTAGCGGTAGATATGGAATCATCTTGGGGAGCTGTCGGGGCTGGTGGGGCAGGTTTGTTGACATTACCGACGCTTCTTCCATTACCGCATCTGGGAGGTATGGTTCACTGAAATGAATTAGAGCACGAATTAGAAGGGCATTTTTGGAATTGAAATTTAATGCATGATAAGGAATATGAACAAAAGAGAGTTTTCCTAATAACATCTTGCAGCCTCCTCGCCATAAGTGTGGAGCGCTTCAAACCCAGGAAAAGAATGCGACTTTCAAACTTTCCGAGGATACTCTAAACCTAGTACTCTGATACCAAGTTTGTCACACCCCGAGACTACACCCTGGACATAACACGGTACTTGAAGTCACATGTGACTCCAAGTCAACCCTTGGTCTATCATACACTAGTATTCTTAGTAAAACATGCACAACGGAAATTTTTAAATAATACATAATAGTATTTATAAAAATCTAAAATTTGAATATAGAAATTTAAAATATCTGAGAATCTGAAATCAAATTTGTGTCTGAAAGCAATATAACTAAGGAGTTGCTGGGACAAGCCCCTAGCTAACTCTAAGTCTAACTGAAAATAGTAGAGAAAACTGAAATGAGGGAAATAATGCCCTCGAAATATGAGGACTCACACTTTTGCTGCTGATAGAGAGATCCAGACGAAATCGGCTAACGGCGCTGGGTCTGAGAACCTGCGGCTAAATCATGAAATGATACAACATAAAAGTATGCGTTAGTACTTTGAATATACTGAGTAAGTGAGAGAAGCATAATGATAAATATATAGATTCCCAAACTGAATTGACATGCAATGACCAACTGATAAGTTGAACTGAACTATTGATGTAAACTGAATTGGTCAAGATGACCCTGTCTGATGGTAAAAGACATGCCCTAAGTTTGAAATACTAAGTCCAAGAGACCACACTGATCCGTTCTGAACTGAACTAAACTGTCAAAACTGAGATTGAACTGAATTGACTAGTGGGAGAGTCTATAACGGATATATAACCACGTGAGCTAGACATAGAGTCCGATGTATACACCCCACCGATAGGACCCAATATACCTTGTCAGGGTATAAAGGCACCGGGTGATCACAAAAGTCTGGGGCTAATCAGGCCAAGTAATATTGTAACCTACGCTGGCAACGTAGTTTTGGGAACCTAGGTGTGCTGGAACCCCAACCCGCTCGGTGCTAAGTCCTACTCGCACTGGAAACCTATACTGAACTGCTAAGTAGATAGCTTGAAACTAGGGCCCAAGACTAGTCAGGGACATATAACTGAAAGTACCCTGAGAGTCTTATCGGACCAGATTCTGAAATTGGGTTCTAGACTGGTCAGAGCTGCTCATCTGGAAGCGTCGTAACTGTCTAAGAACAAACTGTAACTAAACTGGGGTCCTAGGGCTGGTTAGAGTTATATAATTAGAATGTCATGATCGCCTAATGGACCAAATAACTATAATCTAGGTCTGATTTTGATAACTGAGAGGCACCACTGACACCTCGGAAAAAGACTGAAGTCAAATTGATCAGTTGACAATTTTATGAATGATTCTGAAGAGATTCTACGTTCTAACTAGACTGAACGACTAAGCAGCTAATAGAGAGCTCAACTCATTCCAACAACACGGGAATTTCATAATATGATGAAATTTCAAGACTTTAAAGGGGTTTCATAAAACAAGGGTAAAATCATTCGCCTCAATGAAATAATTGCTCTCTCACACAGACACACACAGACACACACACACACACACACACACACACATATATAATAAGAATTTCTAGGACATTCAGCCCAAACATACTTTGCAAAAGAGATGAAATTTAATACGTAATAATCTTTACTCGAAAATTTAGGGCTGTAAATCATCTTGTCAATAACAACAACTATTTACTTATGAATTGATGAAAATCATATGAGTAATAAATATGGATAATAACCCAATTGAAATTAACGAGAATCAACTTGAAAATATCTGCATATTCGAAAATCTCAAGGCTAAACTGATAGGAAAATTATAGGAAGATTTTTGGGGACACAAGGGAAGGAAAATTCCCTTGTTGAATTCCCACATACCTAACTAATATTCTCCCAAAGAAGAGGACTTGAACTGCTATAGTGGAGGAAAACCCTAAGCTTGCTTGAGAGTTTTCTTGAGGAACGTTTCGATAGTTTTCTGAGTGTAACCGTGAGAATGAGGGGAAGAACAGTCCAAACCCTCTAATAAGTATGAATTTACGTTTTAAGTGACGTAGTTTAGATCTTATGAGAATAGAAAATTACTAAATAGCCCTTAGAAATTCACTGGGAAAAACCGCTAGGTGACCCTAACGGGTGACCTAATGGGTCGTCGTGGCTGACCACGACTCATGGTCACTCCTGTCAGGTACACTTCCTAATCTCCCCAGTAGGTCACCACGAGGGACCTAATGAGTCATGGTCACTGACCAGGACTCGTGGACCACATTGTTGAACTTCTTAAGATTAAATGCTAAGCTTGGTAACTGTTCACCTAACGAGTCTTACCACTGAAGACGACTCATTGTGACACTCGTTAGGTGCACTGGCTAAAAACTTATAAGGCTGGAAATGGGGAACGTAACGAGTCGTTATAGGTGACCACTACTCGTTGTTCCCACCTATCAAGTACACCGACCAACATAAAAATTCCTTGACCCAGGATTTACCATGAGCGACTTAACGGGTCGTGGTCAGTGACCACGACTCGTGAAGTCTCTCGTTGGGTGCACTGCTTCTCATTTTCAATACTTACTCCTTCTTCTCACGACTATCCTAACAAGTCGTTGGGTCTCATAACGACTCGTTAGGTGAGTCGTCCTGTAGCATTTCTGCAGCTTTTTTTTCCAAATTTTCTAATTTAAGTCCCGAATTTAGATTTTGAGTTTTCCGGGCATTACATTATGAATTTCTCGTGCTGCATCAATACTCACCCAAGTCTAATCCTTGAAGCATCACAATACACTATGAGCCCATTGGTACCCTCGAGTAGGGTCAACATCGGTGCTGAGGTAAGTTGAGTCTTCAACTCTTGGAAGCTTTTCTCACAAGCCTCCGACCATTGAAATTTCACCTTATTCTAGGTCAATTTGGTCAACGACGCTACAATAGATGAAAAACCCTCAACAAATCTCTGATTGTAGCCAGTAAAGCCCAAGAAACTCCGAATGTTTGAAGGATTCACCGGTCTAGGCCAATTCTTTACCACTTCTATTTTCTGAGAATCCACCTTTATACCCTCACTTGTTACCACATGGACAAAAAATGCTACGGAGTTCAACCAAAACTCGCACTTGCTGAATTTGGCATATAATTGATGATCCTTGAGGGTTTGGAGCACTATTCTCAAATGAGCAGCATGTTCCTCCTTACTCTAAGAGTATATCAAGATGTCATCTATACCCCCACCTAGCTACCGCCGACTCACCAACAGGAGTAGAAACTGAAAATCATTCTAACAGAGTCTCGGGACTAACTCCAAAGTTACTAGCAATATTGATCTTGGGCAGAATTGCATGCCCAAGTGATACTTTAATACTTCATTTCTACTTGTTTATCTGCTTTTATGTGTGCATTCTCATGTGATTTTTATGTAAATGTGAATTTATACTAACAAACATGATTAGTGTTGTTTTGCAGTCTAGAAGGAATTTTTGGAAGCTAATCAAGCATGGAAATGGACTCGAAAGCAAGAAGTGGAAGTTGAAAAGCAAAATTGGCCAAAATAGGGGCTCCGCGATGGCTCCGTGTCACGCTACCATCGCGGAGGCATTCTGCCTAGGAGGGAAATTTATGTCAAATTCCAGTGGAG
>JACEIK010001317.1:205389-251978 GCA_018107945.1 Datura stramonium
CTCTAAATTATGTATTAAATCGCTCGAAATACATGTGCAACAAGCATGTAGAGAAAATAGTTTACTTAAAAATGACGGAAAATCACTTTAAGTTTCAAATCAATAATCTAAAATATTTAAAACATATAACAAAATTGTCATGACAAGTGGTGATGATGGCATGCGGGAGGGAATAATAGAAAAAAATAAATAAGTGGGCAAGCCCCAAAAGGGGAAAAAAAGAAAGGAAGTAACTAAATACTAACTGCCATCAAACGTGAGAAAATCAAAACCATAGGAAAAGAAAATGCAGATCGGAAAACAAAATACAATATAACAAAAGAAAAGAAAAGGAGAAAAAGAGAAGAAAAGAGATTAGAAAAATAAGAATTTTCATCCCAAAGCATCACCGTAATGATTATCAACTTTTCTTTGAGATTATCGTATGATTATGGATAAATTTGTATGGTAGAAACATGGAGAAATTATGAGAAATTGAGAAAGTTTAGCCCTAAGGTTCTCCAATCTAAATCATTTATTTGAAACAGAAAATGTTATCAAAGTCTAATTTTTAATATTATCCTAGAATTCTCTTATGAAGGAGAATCTGTTGGTGGTCATGGTTCAAGAATTCTGCCCTGCTGACAAGAGTTGACTTTTAAGGTCAACCTTCTGACCACAAGTTTGACTTGTGTTAAAAATTAGAAAATATCCGTCGAAGGGTTTTTTGACCATTCTAAACTCATTTTTGTGTAGTTTGAGGTGATCTAGGGACTCGAGAATGAAGTTGCTATTTATTGAAAAAATGCTTAAGTAATAATTTGGAAGTAAGTGAGACTTTAAACTTTGGTGCTTGTTTTTTTTGAAATTTGCTTAAATTTTTTTTTTATCTTTCTGGTCCATGTGTTGGAATAAGCGTGTACTTGACAGAATCCATGATCTTTAACCAACATAATGGGTGGTCTTTAACAAACCACAAATATGTTATTTTGAGAAAAATATTTTTAAAAAAATTATTTAATAATTGATCTGTGGTATCGCTTGGTCTCGTGCTATGGCGTTGGGGAGTTGGATATTGTTCATTCGCTGTTGTGATATAGTTGCTTGGAGTATACATGTGCTGCCGTAATATGTTAGGGGCATATCTATGTGTTCGTAATATGTTAGGGGTCTTGTACTTGCTATCGCAGTATACTTCTGGGGCATTATATATGTTGCCAAGGACTAGTCGGGGTTTTCGGTTGATCTCTTTTATTGTTGTATGATAAGTCTTGAGTGTGAGTTGTGTTGAGATATAAAGTGATCTTGTGAACATTTTTTGGAATTCATTGAGTATTACCTTATGAAGTTTTTGTGCTCGTTGTGGTTGTATTTTCTAACACATGTTCTAGAGGTATTAAAATGGTGGTTCGATAATCTTACTGTGTTATATTTACATATAACTCACTCCTTTCCTGCATGCCCATGCAGATACTATTGGTGCCAATGAAGCTATTAGCCAACAAGTTTGCTAGAGTTGATCTACTTGTTGAGGTGAGCCACCACATTGTTCATGGAAGCTTTTAAAAGAGTTTTCATCACTTATTCATTGATATCTTTTCTTTCGTAATTCTCGTAGATGCTTTNATCTGATAATAACATTTATATTTTGATATTCTGTTATGAATCTCATACTGAAATATAATGAATATGATACTGAAATATGCTGAATCTGATACTGAAATATACTGAATCTGATACTGAGATATAATGAGTCTGAAATAATATTTCTGGAATATTCTTCTTGGAATTATACTGTTTTACTGAATTTCATGTTGGACACTATATAATAATTCTAACATGCTTACTGAACTCATACTGAATATAATATACGGCTTCTAAAACATTCTACTCGAATTTGTACTATTTTTCTATACTGGAACTACTAGCTTTCCAAAAAGAAACTAGCTTTACATACCTCAACTTCCGACTTTCTGATTAACTGGCGTAACTCAGCTAGTATTCAGCTATTTCTCCCAAGTGTATTCATATTCACAAAAGAATATAACTAACTACTATTAATTTGTAAAGAAACCATACTTATGGATATACCTACTGCCTATTATTCGACTTATCGGAGAACGACCAAAAACTTGTAATTTCCTGGAAGTCTAGAAGGGAGAAATATTCACTTTAATGCTGGGAGTATATTAACACTAGTTTGGAGCAATTCCACTTACCTTGGCTCGGTGAGACGATGATTCATCGTCCGAATTTCATGAAACTAACTCTGTAGGAGTGCTCCCTGCAGCTTTATACTTTGCTACCCGAAGTTAATTTGAGTTTTTACTACGTTTGACGGTGTAAACGGAAGGAAATTTATGTTGAACCTTTGTTGCTCCCCTATTTCTGTTCTTTCTCTTGAAATGAAGAATGAAAATGACCAGAAAAAATCGAAGTGGGGCTTTATATACTTGGACCTGAACCCTCTTTAAGTCGCATTTGTCGAATGCGATTTATAAGTCGCATTTGTCGAATACGATTTATAAGTCGCATTTGCCTTGCGACGTTCCGACTTGGAGCTTATTCGGTCTCTCCCCGGGCCCTTTTCTCGCACTTATGGCATTTAAAAATTCTTAACCAACATGTGAATAGGCCAACTAAGTGTCAAGAACTTACGGGGTGTAACAAGTCAGGAGTATAGTATGTATATATATATGAGTTGGCTCATTTAGTAGACATCTAGAATTAGACAAGGATGATAGTAAATGTTGGATTACCTGAAATATGCGAAGGATTTTGCGAGGATTGCACCCCTTACCTTTAGAGTTTGTTGAATTGTGTGCCTTAGCCCTGTTATAGAATGATAGGGTCATTTTCCACCTCCCAGCTTGTTCTATTAGTAAAATAAGAAGAGTAAGTATTAATTCCATGTTGCCTAGAATAAATAGTAGAGGAGGTCTAGAATTGTTGATTCCGAGAAGGATTAGAAAGTGGTTAAGACCCTAGTGTTTACAGAGTTACCTAGACCCTCACGGTAGCAAGTCAGGAGGGCAGATAATATTTCCAGTAGCAATCAAGTGCGTGTGAGATTCCATAAGCGATAAACCCCCAACAATAGTAAATCTTAAGTAAAAAATAGGCTTATTTGCCACAGTGTGCTAATGACGGTAGGATATACCTACATTATAATGGCTATGGCCCTAGTTTGTTATGTCGAAGGACAGAGAAAGTATATGAATTGAATTGGCTGAGTGTGGGTAAGAATGATACAATTTTGATATACTTGGCCAGTAATAACCTTGCCAGTACGGTTCATGGGGCACGAGCCCCAGATTTCAGCCTATAGAATTAAGGGGAAGGCACGAGTATCTAGCTCTGGAGGCAAACAGAATCACCTCTAGGATATAGCAAGTTGATAGGGTCGGGAATCACCATTGATTGTTAAGAAATAAGTATCAAGATCACATTTAAAGGGTAGTGAGACTGTGACCTAAAATACTGCCATATCACCACTAGTTGTAGAGGAAAAGGAGTGATGGTACAGAGACCCTAGCCTAGATTAGTCAGAGATAAGGCCCAGCAGAAGGAGTCACTAGCATTTGAGAGAGTAGGGGACAAATATTTGTGACCCAGAGGTCGACTCTATGTTCTAAATGTGGAAGGGCTTTGTTAGTAGACTATAGCATAGGTACACCATGTTCGTTATTCCCTTCAGCCAGAGTTTTATGAAAATGCATCAGGATATAAAAGAGCCCTATTGATGAAACGAGAAGAAGAAGGAAATCATCAAGCTGTGGAACAGCGCTCCAGCTATCAAGGAAAGACTGGAACTTAGAAAGCAGGCAAGCTAATCCAGGAAATAGCCATGCCGGTGTGAAAGTGGAAAGTAGACAATATGAATATAGTTACCAGGTTACGTTTTAACTAACGAATATGATAAGTTAAGTACTAAAGATATAGACTGACTATATGATGTCCCTATATCTATTACAGTCTGACAAAGGGGCACAACTCATAGCTAGGTTCTGGAAAAGGTGCCAGAAAAGATTGGGACACAGGTTAATTCGAGTACGGCTTTTCGTCCCCAGACGGACGACCAAGTAGACCATATGGTCTAGATGCTCGAAGATGTGTTCAGGTAGAAATTCAAGTCCTCGATATGATGGCCTGTGGCAAGAAAGTCAAGGATAGATGAACTAGGAATACTACATCAGTTAGGGAAAAAAGTTAAACTAATTAGAGAATAGCCTAGGGTCGTCGGAAGTACTACACTAACATAGGCATAGGGAGTTAGAGATTGAAGTTGTAATACCCTGGAAGTGCGTAAGAATAGACCCGGGAGGTTGAAAGTTGAAAACTGTAGAAACTGGGAAAAATTTTCACAGGACGGGCCATGGAATGACTCATGGTATCAAACCACAAGTCGTTGTATGTAGTCGTTGGTTAGGGGAGTGTTGGTGGCAGTGGAGACAATAAGTAATTTGATGACCCATTGTGAGATACAACGGGCTGTCCTTTACAGTCTTGGTGAAGCATGGATTTCAGCAGGTGGGATACAACGGGTCTACCAATGACTCGTTGTGAGTTGTAACTAAGCGTTGTCACCCATCATCATTGGGTTGCAAGGAATCCCAGTGTGGATGAAGGATCAAGACCACGATTCATTGAAAAGAACCACAAATCATGGTGAGGCCCGTGGTAAGCAGGTTCAGATTTTATGATAAGCAAACAACAGACGGTGTAACGGATCGTGGTTTCAGAGGATGAGTCATCATGTCTGTTCGCTGGTTAGTTTCGAAAGTAAGCCACAGTAGTTCAAAACCACGAGTGATAGAACGGGTCTTCGTTAGATATAACGACCTGTTGGTTCCGTCCATTAGTTCAACCTGGACAGTTTTTAGGCCAAATTCATTAAGGACATTTTTGACTTTTCAATGATATGAGACCCTAAACTATGTTGTTTTAGCTTATGAAAGGTGGGTTTTCAGGGGGATAATTTATTCTAAGTCCCCATTCATGCATGCAAGAACTTTGAGAGGTAACCTAAGGGGATTTTAAGCTTTTCTCTTCAATTATTCCAACTTCATTCTTGGGCTTCTAAGGAGAGTTAGAATTTGATAATCCTAGGTATGTAAGGTCATCAATGGGTGAATTATTCCATACTCATGCTCCTGCTCTATGATTTTACTTAAAATTTATTAAAAACTCATAGGGTTTTGTATTTGATTTATGTAAAACCTAATGATTTAGTTATGGGTTTTGTGATTTTGAAATATTATCATAATCTATNCTATGGATTTTAATAATATTTTGAGATTTAAATTGATTATAATATTGTTGATTTCTGATTTTCTAAACAATTAAGCTTAATTATGCATGCCCCGTGATGAATCAAATTTATGATCTATTATCCCATCGATGTTTTTTACGATCCCAACATGAATTATGTTTGAATTATGGATTTATTATGCTACACATTATGATTTTATAAAATTGAAGCTATATGCATGATCTATAAGTATGCATGAATCCTATTAATCATGAATTATGTTTTTGGCTGATTCACGGGCCTCATGTCATGGCTAGATCACATATGTTCAAGAATGTTTAATATTATCATGATTTAACTAGCCCATGAACCCATGTATGTATTATTACGAGCACTATATATGTTTTGAGAGTAGTATCGAACACCGAGTAGGTTTGGAGCTCAAGTTAAGCCTCGGATCTCATGAAATACGTGCCACCATAGCTATGTTTTGACCCTTTTCATGTAAGTCCCTGGCCCAAATGGCCCATTTTCATGGTGATATCACATTTTCATGGTTCTACCCTTAGCAAGGTACGAACACCCTCCCTACTAGGGTTACAAGTCCGGCTTCATGTATGCTCATATGGGATATGTCGGTTAAGAGAATCTCCCACCGTTCCTCATGATTTATGCATGTTATGATTATGTATGTTGGCTCAAGTCATGTTAAGTAAATCTATTCTATTATGATTATGATTATGTTACATTAAGAATGTTTAGGAAAATCTTGAGCCATATGATATGTCATTATGATTTATGATACGAGCATGTTGTCCTAGTCTTACGATTATTTATGAATTTTGTACATGTTTTGAATGTCCACTTTACCTGCCTTGAATACTCAGTACATTCCACATACTGACCACATACTTTATATCTTGTATCATCTCATGATACAGGTCCCAGTTCAGGTTCATCCTCACCCGTAGATAGCTTCAATATGATCTCAGCATACTTGGTAGTCCTTATGTTCTGAGGGCTACATGTTCACACTCTATGTTATTCCTTTCAGTTTCTGGATGTTGGATTAGTTGCGAGTTGTCCCATCAATCCCTCCTTCATGTTTATAGGCTTATCAGACTACAAGTTGTATTCCTTCGTATTGTATAAGTCTTGTACTGATTTTCCCTATGCTATGTTATGATTACATTCTTTATGTTTATTCTTCCACTCATCTGATTGAATTAGATGTATGCTCATGCCATTGGTTGACTTGGGGTCCCTCGGGGCTCCTTGTCCCATGTTTACAATCCGGGTATACGTTTGGGTCGTGACAAACATGGTATCAGAGCCATAGGTTTTATGTGTCCTAGGGAGTATGAAAGCCTCTTTAATTAGAGTCTTTTTCATGGGCGTGAAGCGCGCCACCACTTATGACGAAGAGGCTACTAGACGTTTAGGAAATTTCCCTTCTTTCATGATATATGTCATGCGATGAATGTCCTTTACTCCTCTAATTCGTGTTATTCACGTTTGCAGAATCATGCCTCCACGTCAAGTAAATGCTAGAACAAAATGGAAATGGAAATGATCATAAGAGTGCCCACGATGGTGAGAATCAACCAGCTCCACCCATTCATGAGTAGCACGTACCGGAGCCAGCTGCCCACGTTGAATTTAGGCAGCGATTTAGATCCTGGCATAGTCCAAGACTGCCTTGGACTAGAATCAGATGGTGGCGCATTTCCCTCAGAATAGGAATGCAACGGTAGCTAGGGTGAGGGATTTCCTGAGGTTGAGCCCTCCAAATTTCACAAGGTAAAAAGTGGACGAGGATCCATACGATTTTATAGAGGATATTTTGAAAATCACCTAGGTTATGGGGGTGAACAATGGGGAATGCATTGACTTGACCTCCTACCATCTAAAGGGAGTAGCACATATATTGTTTCAGCAATGGAGAGATGCCAAGGTGGCGGGTGTAGGCTCGATTTGTTGGGAGGAGTTTCACACTGCATTCATGGATCGGTTCTTTCCTTGGGAGATGAGGGAGCTCAAGGTGGCCGAGTTTGTTAATCTGAAGAAAGGTAACATGTCTGTCCAGGAGTATGCATTGGAGTTCACCCGGTTATCTAAATATGCTCCGGAGTTGGTGGCAGATCAGTGGGCTCAGGTGAGCTATTTTGTGCATGGGGTAGCGGATTACTTGGACAAGGATTGCCGAATCGCCATGCTTTACCGGGACATTGATCTTCCCCATATTGTATTGCATTTGCAACAAATGGAGTCGGTCTACAAGAGGTAGAGAGATGCCAAGAGGGCTAGGACCGACAGCTACAGGGTTTCTCAAGCCAAGAGAGGGGGTGGACCACGTCAGCAGACCCAGCACAGGTCCATTTCTCCAACTCCATGATCAGCCAGCACACCATCCAGGTTCAGGGGAGACCAGAGTAGCAAGGCTACAAGCTGGAGGGATCATGGTAGCATGCAGGTGGAACACACTTTTCTAGTTTAGGCGAAGTGTAGCAAGAATCATCCTGGGAAGTGGTTGGTCAAGGCGGAGGCTTGTTTTGGGTATGGAAAATCCGGGAAAAGGATTAGAGATTTCCTTGCATCCAGTTCTTCCGCTCCAACAACACGACCCCCTCAGCAGGACACCTCAACTAGTTCAGCAGGTGGTCAGCACCGAAATAGGTTTTATGGCCTAGTGCCTCGCCAGGAGTAGTAGGCTTCACCATATGTGTTCACGGGTATGTTGCAAGTCTTCCATATTGATGCTTATGTTTTGTTAGATCCAGGAGCTACTTTGCCTTTTGTGACCCCTTACATTGCTAGTAATTTTGGAGTTAGTCCTAAAATTCTATCAGAACCTTTCTCCGTATCTACTCCAGTCGATGAATCAGTGGTAGCTAGGTGGGTATATAGATGTTTCCCCATCACAGTGTTGCATAAGGTTACCTCCGCAGACTTAGTCGAGTTTGCCATGACTAACTTTGATATCATCTTGGGTATGGATTAGTTGCTCACGTGTTATGCTTCAAATAATTGTAGGACCCGCGCAGTGGAATTTTGATTTTTGAGTAAGTCAGTTTTGGAATGGAAGGGTAATTCTGTTGTACCAGCCGATCGGTTTATTTCATACCTTAAGGCTAGGAAAATGATCTCCATGTGTTGCATGTACCACCTAGTTAGGTTTGAGGATGTAGAGTCTGAGACCTTGACTATTCAGTCAGTTCTAGTGGTGTGTGAGTATTTGGAGGTTTTCCCCGATGACTTGCTAGGTGTTCCTCCGGAGAGGGAAATTGATTTCAGTATTGATATGTTTCCCAATACGCATCCTATCTCAATTCCTCCTTATAGGATGGCTCCAATTGAGCTAAAAGAGTTAAAAGAATAGTTGAAGGACTTGTTGGATAAGGGTTTCATTAGACTGAGAAAGTCTCCTTGGGGTGCGCCGGTTCTCTTTGTTCGAAAGAAGCATGGATCCCTTCTGATATGTATTGATTATTGGCAGCTGAATAAGGTTACTGTTAAGAATAGGTACCCCTTTCCCAAGATTGATGGTTTATTTGACCAACTCCAGGGTTCCAGGTGTTTCTCGAAGATAGATCTCAGGTCTGGGTATCATCATCTTCGAGTTCGAGAGGGTGACATCCAAAAGATGGCTTTTCAAACCCGATATGGACATTATGAGTTTTTAGTCAAGTCATTTGGACTAACCAATGCTCCTACAACCTTTATGGATCTGATGAACAGGGTGTTCAAGCCGTATCTGGACATATTCGTGATTGTGTTCATTGATGACATCCTTATATACTCTCAAAGCGAGGAGCATGCCGCTCATTTGAGAGTAGTACTTCAGACCCTCAAGGATCGTCAGTTGTATGCCATGTTTAGCAAGTGCAGGTTCTGGTTGAACTCGATAGCATTTTTGGGCCAAGTAGTATCAGGCAAGGGCATAGTAGTAGATTCTCAAAAAATTGAGGTGGTGAAGAATTTGCCTAGACTGGTGAGTCCTTCAGAAATTTAGAGTTTCTTTGGCCTAACAGTCTACTACCGAAGATTTGTTGATGACTTTTCATTAATTACAGCCCTATTGACCAGGTTGACCCAGAAAAAGATAAAGTTCCAATGGTCGGAGGCTTGTGAGAAAGTTTCCAGGAATTGAAGGCCCGACTCACTTTAGCACCAGTGTTGACTTTACCTGAGGGTACGAATGGCTTTGATGTATATTGTGATGCTTCGAGAGTCGGACTAGGATATGTCTTGATGCAGCATGGGAAAGTAATAACATATGCTTCTCGACAACTGAAAGTTCACGAAAAGAATTACTCGGCCCATGACCTTGAGTTGGCCACGGTGGTGTTTGCATTGAAGATATGGCGGCATTACATGTATGGGGTCCATGTGGATGTATTCACGGATCACAAGAGCTTTCAATATGTGTTCACGTAGAAAGATCTCAATCTTCAACAAAAGAGGTGGTTAGAGTTATAAAAGGACTATGACATGAGTGTCCTTTACCACCCCGGCAAGACTAATGTGGTGGCGGATGCACTTAGTAGTCTCTCTATGGAGAGTGTGTCCCATGTGGATGAGGGAAAGAAGGAGTTGGTGATAAATGTCCACCGACTTGCAAGGTTGGGGGTTAGATTGATCGACTTGACTGATGGCGGCGTTGTTGTACAAAATGGGTCAGAATCGTCCTTGGTGGTTAATGTCAAATCTAAGAAAGATAAGGATCCAATTTTTAGGAAGTTGAAGGAAGCGGTACAGAGTCAAAGTGTGGAGGTTTTCTCCCAAGGGGGAGATGGTGTGCTACGATACCAGGTTTGACTATGTGTTCCAGACATTGATAATTTGAGAGTTCGGATACTACATGAGGCACATGGTACTAGATATTATATTCATCCGGGATCCACAAAAATGTATCGGAATTTGTGAGAAATCTATTGGTGGGATGGTATGAAGAAATATATTGCCGAGTTTGTAGCAAAATGTCTAAACTGTCAGCAAGTGAAAGTCGAGCATCAAAGGCCGGAACGCATACTTCAGGGTATTAGCATTCCAACATGGAAGTGGGAAGAGATTAACATGGATTTCATTACAGGTCTACCTCGTACTCGACGACACTATGATTCCATTTGGGTGGTGGTAGATAGGTTAACAAAGGCTGCATACTTTCTACCGGTCAAGACCACGAATTCAGCGGATGATTATGCCAATTTGTATATTCGGGAGTTGGTTCGACTTCATGGAATGCCCTTGTCTATTATTTCCGACCGAGGTACTCAATTTACCTCTCAGTTTTGGCGGTCTTTCCAAAAAGGGCTTGGGACTCAGGTTAAGCTTAGCACAGAATTCCATCCACAAACGGATGGCCAGGCGGAGCGGACAATCCAAACTCTTGAGGGCATGTTGGGGGCATGTGTTATGGATTTTAAGGGTAGTTGGGATGATCATTTGCCCTTAATCGAGTTTGTTTATAATAACAGTTATCACTCTAATATTCAAATGGCACTATTCGAGGCTCTCTATAGGCGGAGGTATAGATCTCTCATCGAATGGTTTGAGGTTGGTGAGGCAGCTATGATAGGGCCAGATTCTGTTCACGAGGCTATGGTGAAGGTTCAGTTGATAAGGGACCAGTTGAAAACCGCTTAGAGTCATCAAAAATCATATGTCGATGTGAGGAGGAGAGATTTGGAGTTTGAGGTGGATGATTGGGTATTTGTAAAGGTATCTCCCATGAAAGGAGTCATGCAGTTCGGGAAGAAAGGGAAACTCAATCCCCGATATGTTGGTCCCTACTGGGTCATGAGAAGAATTGGTAAGGTAGCGTATGAGTTGGACTTGCCATCAGAGTTATCTTCTATGCATCCCGTGTTTCATGTGTCCCTTTTGTAGAAATGCTTGGGAGATCCAACTCTAGTAGTTCCGGTGGATAGGGTTGGTGTAAAAGACAGCCTCAACTACAAAGAAGTACCTGTGGAAATATTAGATCGTCAAGTCCATAAGCTAAGGAATAAGGAAATAGCCTCAGTTAAGGTTTTATGGATAAATCAACATGTTGAGGGAGCTACGTGGGAAGCAGAAGCAGATATGATGGCTAAATACCCACATTTATTCTCTACCGGCTCAGTTCCGACTTGAGGTATCAGTTCTACTCTATGATTCCATTTAGTTTTCATGTTCAGTTCAAGCATTCAAGTTTCTTTTATGTATGAGTGTGTATGTGAAGCATGAGATCAGTTCAGCAATGTGTTATGAATCGGAGATAGTCATTCTGTAAGGTTTCAGTTTAAATGATCAGTATTTGCGTATGATTATTGCATGTTTCTATTTTCTGCTTGTTTCCTACATTGGAGGAAGAATGTCCACAAGAGGGAGATATTGTAATACCCTGGAAGTGCGTAAGAATAGACCTGAGAGTTTGAAAGTTGAAAAATGCATAAATTAGGAAAAATTTTCACAGGACGGGCCATGGAATGACTCGTGTTATCAAAGCACGAGTCATAGTATGCATTCGTTGGTTAGGGGAGTGTTGGTGGTAGTGGAGACAATGAGTGGTATGATGACCCGTTGCGAGATACAATGGGTCGTCCTATGCGGTTGTGGTAAAGCATGGATTTCAACAGGTGGGATACAATGGGTCTACCAACGACTCGTTGTGATTTGTAATGACTCATTGTAACCAGTCATTGTTGGGTTGCAAGGAATCCCAGTGTGGATGACAGATCAAGACCACGATTCATTGGAAGGAACCATGAGTCGTGGTGAGGCCCCTGGTAAGCAAGTTCAGATTTTGTGATGAGAAAACAATGGACAGTGTAACGGATCATGGTTTCAGAGGATGAGTCATCCTGTCCGTCCATTGGTTAGTTCCGGAACTAAGCCACAACAGTGCAAAACCACTAGCGACAGAACGGGTCGTCGTTAGATCTAACCACCCATTGGTTCCGTCCGTTAGTTCAACCCGGCTAGTTTTCAGTCCAGATTCATTAAGGGAATTTTTTACTTTTTCACTCTAAGAGACCCTAAACTACATCATTTTATCTTATGAAAGGTGGGTTTTTAGGGGGATAATTTATTCTAAGTCCCCATTCATGCATGCAATAACTTTGAGAGGTGATCTAAGGGGATTTTAAGCTTTTCTCCTCGATTCTTCCAATTTCATTCTTGGGCTTCTAAGGAGTGTTAGAATTTGATAATCCCGGGTATTTATGGTCATCATTGGGTGAATTCTTCCACACTCATGCTCCTACTCCATGATTTTACGTAAAATTTATGAAAAAACTCATGGGGTTTTGTATTTGATTTATGTAAAAACTAATGATTTAATTATGGGTTTAGAGATTTTGAAATATTATCATAATCTATGGATAATCTATGGATTTTGTTCATCTTTTGAGATTTAAATTGATAATAATATTATTACTTATTTTGAAAAATTAAGCTTAATTATGCGTGCCCCATGATGAATCGATTTATGATCTATTATCCCATCGATGTTCTTCCATGAGCCCTCCAAACATGAATTATGTTTGAATTATCGATTTATTATGCTACCCATTATGATTTTATGAAATTCAAGCCAATGCATGATCTAAGTGGCATGCATGAATCCTATTAATCATGATTATGTTTTTGGCCGATTCACGGGCCTCATGTCATGGCTAGATCACATATGTTCAAGTATGTTTATGATTATCATAATTTAACTAGCCCATGAGCCCATGTATGTATTAGTATAAGCACTATATATGTTTTGGGAGTAGTATCGAACACCGAGTAGGTTCAGGGCTCAGGTTAAACCCCGGATCTCATGAACTACGTGCCATCGTAGGTATGTTGGGACCCCTTTCATGTTAATCCCTGGCCCAAATGTCCCCTTTTCATGTTGATATCACACTTTCATTGATTTACCGTTGGCAAGGTATGAACACCCTCCCGACTAGTGTTACAAGTTGGGCTTCATGTGAGATCATATGGGGTATGTCGGTTAAGAGAACCTCCCACTGTTCCTCATGATTTATGCATGTTATGATTATGTATGTTGGCTCAAGTCATGTTAAGTAAATCTCTTCTATTATGATTATGATACGTTACGAATGTTTTGGAAAACCTTGAGCCATATGATACGTCATTATGATTTACAATACGAGCATGTTGTCCTACTCTATCATTTATGAATTTCATACATTTTTTAATGTATGCTTTACTTACCTCTCATACTAAGTACATTCCACGTACTGACTGCATACTTTATATGTTGTATCGTCTCATGATACAGGTCCCAGTTCTGAGGCTCATCTCACCCGTAGATAGCTTTAGATCTTATCTCAGCATACTTGGTGAGTCCACATGTTCTGAGGGCTACATGTTCACACTATATGTTATTCCTTTCAGTTTCTGGATGTTGGATTAGTTGGGGAGTTTTCCATCAATTCGTCCTTCATGTTTAGAGGCTTATCAGACTACAAGTTGTATTCTGCCGTATTGTATAAGTCTTGTACTGATTTTCCCTTTTGCTATGTTATGATTACGTTCTTTATGTTAAGTCTTCCGCTCATTTAATTGAATTAGATGTATGCTCATGCCATGGGTTGACTTGGGTCCCTCGGGGCTCCTTGTCCTTTGTCTTCAATCCGGGTGTATGTTTGGGTCGTGACTGAAGCAACGATTGAGTATTCCTAAAAATTTCATCAATGAAGGGTGTCATGAAATTAGATAAGAAGGGCATTCCCATCCCTAGAACATTAAGCTATCCCAAATCCTCCGAAGGATCGTCCATGTGGACAATGAGATAGAGCTACCTTCGGGGCTAAGACTGATTTATCAACACTATGCAAGCACATAGGAAACCCTTTTTTACAGATTGACCTAGTTGAGGATGCTCAGGTTACAGTAGAGTCGTTGCACATGGAGGTTCCGACAGTTATACTAGATCGCTAGGTCCATAAGGGATACTTTGAGAATCAAAGATGTGACCCATTAAAAATCATAGGGAGAAACAGGAGGTTAGCCAAGATGAATTTAGAAGCTAAGGATGATGTTAAGTTAGGATACCCTCATTTGTTCCAGGCTCTACGCTGATAGGGTATAAACTTAGACAACTACAGTCAAGGCAAGGTAGTTCAGATGTAGTGTAGTTATATTTTGCTGCCACTATTATCAGTTATTTATATATATGTGGTGGAGCTATGTTTCAATTGCGAGTAGCATCCTGTAAGGTACCTATGTTGGACCTTTCTGCATTTCAGGTTTTTGAATAGTCCACAATCCAAAGGAGACTTTGCCAAAATTTTTCCATCTTTAGTTAAAGGAGTTAAGTCTTTTAAGTCTTACATTTTAGGATGAATGTTCCTAAGGGGAGGGGGGCATGATGTTACACCCCTTAAGTTCTTATCGTTTAACTGATGTGTGTGTACATATGTTGAAGGTTTTGTAGTGCGATGCATATGGAAAAGGGCTCGGGGAATGAGTGCACGAGCACAGTATCGAACGAGAAGAAGGCCGAAGCCCAAGGCAGGGCACAAGGAGTGGCGCATCGCGCCCCTGCCTCAGTGCCATGAATTGTGCATTGCACCCCTGCCCCGACACCATGAGCAACGCATCGCGCTCGTCGGTTGGCATGATGGTCGGCGCACCGCACCACCTACTGCCACCGCCCAACTATATATATAAGCTCTTCAAGGCTTAACCGAATAATTTCAAACATTTCATACCGCTAAGAATGGAGAGGAATGTGGGTTTCCATCCGTTTTTAATTAAATTATTCCTTCAAACTCCGTCCAAATGCAAATTCGTCTTGGATATTGAGTTCTAGGCCTATGAGAAGCATATCTGCGGAGTTATTTCTTGAAAATTCGCTCGGTGTAGCGGAACCCCGCCGAGTAAAGGTTGTCCAAATTACTTCAAATTGAGTCCTAAGCGGTTACAAGCAAGAGGTGAGCATTTCTCCCTTCTAAACTCTCAAGGAATTGTGAGTTTTTGACCGAATTAAATGGAGTTGAATTATAGTTAATATTATTATCAAAAGATATCATTGCTTGCTGATTCCTACTACTGAAATAGCTTTATTCTCACAATGTAAAGGCTACAAGTGAGTGGAATTGTTGGTTTCAGGTTGAGAAATGTTTGGGTGAACAAAAGCCAGCATTTGAGGTATGTTAAGGCTTATCTCTTCGACAAGTTATTCTCGTCGTGTAGTGATATGACCTTTGACTTAGGAACAAGACAATGATCATGTATGTTGTGATTAGCTGTTGTCAGTAGATTATGATTATGATATGTTGTGGTTAGCTTCTAGAAAACATATTGAGAGTTATTGCAGTATCACTTGTCAGGAAAGAGTATATTAAGTGTGACTCATGCTTGGAGTGTCATAGAAACTCCTATGTTCTTCTGTTTATAGTATTAGTAGAATTCTTACATTTTGCTGTCAGGCCTAGGGCCGTAGAAGCTTATGGTTAGCTTGTTGGCTTAATTTTGTATGTTGGATAACATAGGGCACATCCGGGCGATATAGCTTTCAGTTTGATGCTTGTATTGTCAGTAAAGCTCACCCAGAGGCCGTTGGCATACCATGACGCCCCCAGGTCCAAAATCTGTATAGGATGGTCTTACCTTAGAGTAAGCGGCACCAAAGTTGCCTAGTGAATTGAGTGATAGCCTACCATATATTTCTCTACCATCAGTGACCGTGTAGCTCCTTTCGACTTAAAGTTGGTCGTATTAGCTACCCAGGAAACCACCCTAGCTGCCAATAGTCTGATGGACTATGCGATGTCCTAAGTAAGTATCTTAGTAGCCGTTACACGTGGGGCTAAAGCCTCTAGCTATTCATACAGATTCCCACGTACATGTTACCTAGAAGGGCTAAGTCTAAGTATACCTGCCTACGGGGCTACAGATTGCTCACAAGAGCTATATGTTGTCAGGACAGACCAGATTGATGCTTATGAACTAAAACCTTCGTATTATGGTTTACCCTTCGGGTTAATAATTATTGTGGCTACCCACAGGACTATTGATACGGATAGCCTAGTATCATATTCAGTTATTAGTAGCCCTATAGTCATTTTAAGAGAGGGAACAATATAGTTGGTCACCTACGACCTTGTTTTCCATTGAGGAATGATTATTGTATTAGCATGACCTTTAGATCACCTAGGACCTCTCCATTTCCTTTCTAAGCCAGCTGATTTTATAGTTATTCCCATGACTAACTGGCTAGTTGGGGACACATAGAGTATACCTGTTGATTGTTATTCACAGATACAGTTCCAGGAGCCCAGATGGTTCAGTTATATCTACAGGAGCCCAGACGGCTCGAATACAATTACAGGAGCCAGACGACTTAGATACTATTAGAGGAGCCTAGAGGTTTCAGATACAGTTGTAGGAGCCTGGATGGCTCAGATACAGTTACATTAGCCCAGACGGGTCAAATATAATTATAGGAGCTCAAATGGCTCAGACACATTACAGGAGCCCGGACAACTCAGATACAGCTACAGGAGCTCGGACGACTCAAATACAGTTACAAGAGCCAAGATGACTCAAATACAGTTATAGGAGCATAGACGGCTTAGATATAGTTACACGAGTCCAGACAGTTCATATATAGTTATAGGATCCCAACGGCTAAGATATAGTTGTAGAAGCCCAAACGGCTCAAATACAGTTACAGGAGCCCAAACGACTCATATATAGTTGCAGGAGCTCAGACGACTCAGACACATTACAGGAGCCCAGATGGCTCAGATCCTGCTATAGGAGTCCAGATGGCTCAGATACATTTATAGGAGCCTAAATGGCTCAAATATAATTACAGGAGCTTAGAAAGCTCAGATACAGTTACAGGTGCCAAGATGGCTTAGACATAGCTACAGGAGCCCAAACGGTTAAAACACAACTACAGGAGCCCAAACGGTTAAAACACAACTACAGGAGCCCAGATGGCTCAGACCCAGTTGTAGGAGCCTACCAGGCTTAGATACAGCTTCATAGATTGAGTATAGCTTAGTTACATCATGCCTACGGGCCTATAATAGTTTTGATAGGGAGAGTGTGTATTGCTTGTACTTTTCGGGGCTTTGGGGACCCAGGTAGGTTATTGTGGTGTTGCTTGTACCTTCCTGGCTTATGGGGTGCCATGTTAGGTTCTCGTTTGTATGCTTGCCTGCTAGCTATATCTTATGAATGTATAGTTGTACAGTTCCATCTCATATACATGTAGTGGTTTACAAGATGCAGGTTATGGATAAGAAAGCTTACAGGTTAACTACTGCCCTTCTTGCTATTCATTTTAAGATCATTATCAGTTTATATTCAGCTTTATTTACTGCCTTACATATTCGGTATATATTGTACTGATGCCCAACTATGGGGCACTACATACTTTCCTGCAGGTTCAGACCGATAGGATTTAGAACTTCTTAGAAGCTATTCAGAGTCAGCAATATGGCCTGCTCCTTTCCTTTGGAGTTGCCAGGTTGTAAAGGTTATCTGCCTTTTATTTGTATAGCATTTGGGTATGTTGGGGCCCTGTCCCAACCAATATTTTCATTCTTAGAGGCTTGCAGACAACAGTATTTAGTTAATTGGTTGTTGTTGGCCGTGTGGGACCCATGTAAGTTTTATCTTTTGCGTTGGCCGTGTGTGCCTAGAATAACTACCTGTTTTCATTCCTCTTATAACTAGAAAGTATGGTGGTCTTGTCGACCCGCATAGGATTTCTTTATTTTTATGTTGGATAGTTTAGTTTAGTTGTCTTCCTTTACAGATGCTGCATGGCCTTGTCGGCCTGAGGTTGTATTTATAGCTGAGACATAGTAGTTTGTTGCTTGATTCAGTTTTGTTGGTAGGCACGAAAGGTGCACATGCCCAGCCAGGTCAACCCAGATCCCAGTATGGCATTAGGTGCTAGTCATGCCTCCCAAGGTGGGGCATGACAAACATTAACCTATGACCCATTATATCCCCGAATGGGTCATCCCTAGGCCTGTTATCACTGATTCTCCTTCTATAGAATAGGACCAAGGGTTGTACCTATGGGTCATTACACCTTCTAATGACTCGTACCTCGAGTTGTTCTGAGTAAAATCTCAGATTTTCTGTTGCTTCTCATTTCACATTCCCGAGTCTAGTTGATAACACTCAACCCACACCTTCTACTGAAGTATGGAGTAGACATTGTAAATAAATAACCCAACTAGAGGTTAGGGTAGATTCCACAGGGAATACGGAAGAGCTAGACTAATGCCGGTAAGTGAACTTGTTGGTTAGTTTCTCCAAATTGGGGGATTTAAAGAAAGCAATAATTAAAACAACTGTTAAAATTGTGATTGAAATCAGGAATGAAGACTAACTAGGCTTTGTGTTCCCCGTGGACTCATAACTGTTTCGGGTATACACACGTGATCATTAGAAATGCTTACTCGTAGAACTGATAATAAGGGTTAATTCAAACGACTGGTTCGTCCCTATTGAATGACTATACTCAATCACCGAATCGGTCTCATGAGCGGTTTCAAACTATCTGTTATTAGTAAGTTCTAAATTTAACTATCCTGCGACCACAACTCAAGTTAATATAATGATCATAAAGATCAAGGCTTCATTGTAGTTCTCTTTTCCTAATCTCTACCTCTCTAGGCTCAAGCATGTAAAGAATTCAGGCAAGTCCTAATGTTGTACACCATTAATAAACATTTAAGCATGAAGAGAATATAATACAACTGTTTTGCATTGGTTTTGAATCACTTTTGTGTAACCCTAGCTTGTTAATCCACCATCATTCTCACAACCCTAGCTATGGAGATTTTAACCTCTCATAGTTACAAGGTTGTGATTTGCATTCATAATTATACACACATATCAATACTTACAATTATAGATGAGAGAAACTTCTTTCTAATAAATCAGAAAAATCCTCAAGAACAAGTAGCAGGAATAAGAAGAATTCAAGAAAAGATCATCACAAGTTAATCAACTCAATTCTCTCGTGTCTCGGTGTTCTCTAATGTTAACTAACTATTTTCTAATCATCTCCTATGAAAATAAAACATAAAATGTATTTATACAGGAATAAAAATCCTTTACCTAGGCTAACATGGTGAATTTCCTACAACCCGTAGCAGGTTTGTACGGGTCGTACCTGCTTCCCGTATGTTGTTGGATGGATAAAATTTGGCTAAGTGTTGGATCTTGGTACGACTCGTACATGCATCCCATGAGTCATACTGTGCTTCCGTGTCTTGACTCTGAGAATTCCCAAGATTTTTGAATGTTGTCACGAGTGTGATGGTAAGACTCGTATTGTCTATCCATGTCAGGAATTAGCCTATTATGTAAATCTTCTAAATCTTTCCATGACTCAATGTTACGGCTTATACAAGGTTTGTACAACTCATGCTGAGAGTTGTAGGATGTAACCTTCATCATTTAGCCATCTGAACCTTTTCATGATCATCAGTACGGTTCGTAGAATGATGCTACAGCTCGTACTAAGATTCATGACTTAAGCTTTTTTCTGCACTTTAAGACTATCTTTTGCACATTTTTTCTCCAACAACTATTTGCTCTGTAACCAAAGAAAAAGTACCATATATCCATATAAACATACCTAATTCCATGCTATTTCCTCAGTTTTGAGCATCGAAAGTGTTGTAAACTCACAACGCATTACTAGTCTTAGGCACTTCCGAGGTATTACACTATCACTAATTAGAGTTTTAGACTTCTAATTTTGAAAATGAAGAAACTCACATAATTAGAATTTTCTCATTTAATAGGCCCTTACGTGACACAAATTTAGATGAGTCCACCAATAAATACAAAATATTGAACGGTCAACAAAAATCTCATAGAGGAAAATCGCAAAAGGATTATAAAATTTATTGTAATTTTCATCTCCACTAATCTTTCTATTGATACTGTCTAAACTTTCAAGTTTCTGTCTCTTTCTTTCAAGTTTATAATCAACTTTTTTTTCATCCAGGTTAGTTCTTACTAAATAAATAAAGAAAGTTCTATTCTTCAAATATTTGAATTTTTGAAATTTTGATCTTCTTTTTATTTTTTTCCTAGTACATGCAGAAAGGGATATGAACAAAGGAACTCTTATGTTATCTATGTTTTCCCGAATTTTTTTCCCCTTTGGCAGAATGAGATATGAGGCTAAGAATTGTAGCAAATGGGAAGAGAAAATGTAATAGTCTCATTTCCAAGTGATTTAATTATTTTAGGTTCTCTCTGGGCTTTTTGATCAGCAACTTCTAAGTGGCGAAGCTCCTTTAATCACTCATCCATAAAAAATATTTGCTATACCTACAATTGTATGATTATTCCATTCTATCTCGGGTTGTTGTAACAATAGTATTATTTTGATGGAGTAATATATAAGCTCAATCTCTAGCTCGAATTGATTTTCCTTTTTAGAGAAGAGAATATTCCAAAGTTCAAATCTTGATTCAATTATGTGTCGCTGCAGACTAGAAAACTTTCTCTGCTTAAACATGCTCATTTTTTATTTAGTTGGATTTTGGCTATCTTAGCTAGTGTTCTTTTTATACATGAAATGACAAGCTTAATAATAAATTATGCAATTACTAATTTGCCAATAATTTGGGAGAAAAGCTGGCAAGTCCTGTTAGCCTTCAAGGTCCAAGTTATGCAACATGAAATGTAGGATTAACTGCAAATGGAGATACATTATTTTCAAATATGGATGAAAAGAATTCACAAATGCTCATTCCCTTGAGGAATTTGACTTTTTGATATTTAAGTATGGTAGAGACTTGCAGATTGATGTTTTAGTGTTTGATAGGCAATGGTCATGTGCGAAAGAAGTTTCATATTTCGTCAAAAAATATGAGCACATTGATAGAAAAATCAAAAGTAAGCCTGTTTTACTTGAATCTCATTTAATAGGCTCTGATGGCATATTTGTATTACATCTTTCTTATTATTTAGATATTATTTAATAAAATTATGTACTACACAACTTAACATATATGTGCAACACACGTGCAGAAAAACTAGTATACCTAAAAATAACATTAAAAAATACTATAAGATAAAATAATTAATAGTTTTATTCCCCAATTTTTATTTCTTTGGCAGAATGACGGATGAGTGTAAGAGTTGCAAGAAATTGGAATAGAGGTTGTACTGGTCTCATTTTCAAGTGGTTCAATTCCTTCAGGTTCTCTTTGGGTTTTTTAATCAGCGACTTGTAAGTGGCAGAGATCCTTCAATTTTTTAATGAGACTTGTTATGCGATGATATTTCTCAAATGTTGAGATGTTCTCTCTTCTTCTTTATTCCTTGAAAAATTTTTGCAAAATTTCAAGTCCTCTTTGAATATTTTTTTACAATGATTTTCTAAATTAAGTATCAAAATGACTTCACATACATGTGCAACACACATGTAGAGAAAATAGTTTACTTAAAATGAATATTACATGACCCGACATGTGAGTGCAACACATGTGCCGAGAAACTAGTATACTTAAAAATTACATAAAGATAAATAAAAGTTAAAATGCTTAATATGTTAAGATAATTAAGAGGTATAATGTAAAAAAAGGACACGACAAGTGATGATGGTGGTATGCAGGATGGAGTGAACGATAAAAATTTACCATAAAATATAGTGAGATTGATTAGATCTCTATCATTAATAAGTGTTTTAGAATTCTAATTTCGAATATGAAGAAATTCATTTAATTACAGTTTTCTCATTTAATAGGTACGCCCTGATGTGACACAAATTCATATTAGTCCGTCAGTAAATACTAAATATTGAATGGTGAACAAAAATCTCATAAAAATAAATCCCAAAGGATTATAAAATCTATTGTCATTTTCAACTCTAATACACCTTTTATTGATACTCTTAAGTTTATTTATTAGCGAATTTTCAACCAGGTGAATTCTTACTAAATAAATAAAAAGGTGTTTTGTTCTTCAAAGATTTAAAATTTAGTGAAGTTTCTCTTTTTTTTAATTCTTCTTGTAATGCAAAAAGGGATTTGAAAAAAATAACTTCTTTGTTTTCCATTTTACCCTTATTTTTATTCATTTGGCAGCACGAGTGATAAGTGTAAGAGTTGCAAGAAATAGGAAGAGAGGATGTACTAGTCTCATTTTCAAGTGGTTCAATTCTTTCAGGTTCCCTATGAGTTCTTTATTCAGCAAGTTGTAACTGGCAAAGATCCTTCAGTTTTTTAACGAGACTTTTTATGTGATGAAATGTTTGAAATTAATGATCCAAAATATTTAAAATGTATAACAAAAATATACATAACAAGTGGCGATGATGGCATGCACGTAGGACTGATCTATGAAAATTCACTCAAAAATATGGTCAGATTGATGAGATCTCTATCATAAATTAGACTATTTGAACTCAAGTTTTGAGAATGAAGAAATTCTTATCATTAGTTTTTTCTCATTTAATAGGCTCTTATGTTATGAAAATTCAGATATTTCCGCCAATAAATATAGAATAGTGAATGTTCAACAAAAATATTAAAAAGAAAAATCTCAAGGTTTATATGACACGACCTAAATTGACAGATCGTGTGGATACCTACATTGATTCTAGTATGATAGGAGAAATTTAATTTAATAAGACATATCTCTTTTATAACACTTATCAATTCTGGTACAACCATGTTACAAATAATATTCTACAATCTTGTTTAAAATGTTACAATCATTTCCCAAATAGTCTGTCATGCCCTGAGTTCACACCCTATCCGTAACACGCGACAAGAAAACTTAAAAGGATCCAAGTCGACCCATGGCATAATCATAGCATAACACTTAATCAATAGAAACAACTAACAACATGAATAAGCGGAAGCTAATAGTAAGAATCTAATAGACACTATAAGAACAATTATAACCACGCTTTAGTACAACGCTGAATCTGTTTAGACAAGTCTGAAAGCCTTCTACTAAACTAATGAGTTACTGGGACAAGCCCCCAGCTAACTCCTAAAATCTGAAAACCGGAACATAAAGAAAATATAAACATAAATCGCGTCCTCAAGAGATGAGGAGTCACCAAAAGCAGCTGAGATGGAAATGGAGCATATCTAACCACATGGATGAGTCTGGAAACTTGAATCTATATCATGAAACGATATAGTACATAAAGTATATGGTCAGTACTTGGAATGTACTGAGTATGCGGGGAGCGTAAGTAATCTAAACATGTAAGTATACAAGAAGGAAGTAAACTAGATACATTGACATGCAACTACACTGGAATACAATAACCCTGTCTGAGATACATATATATACCATTAAACTTTTGAAAACATTTACAAAAGAATAATAAAACTGATGAATAAAGGTCATGTGATGTATATTTATTAAGAACTGAACCTTCAACGATATCATACACTGTACTGACTATCTGTTGATAATTGAGTCTGAATCCTTCTTAATTGATTTTAATTGAAATCTAAAATCATACGGAGCTGAGATGGACTGATATCGAAGACTAAGGGAGACATTCTCGGCTATGGAGAGTCCCTCACTGAGTGAGGGAAACATTCTCTTTTATGGAGAGTCCCTGACTGTCTAAGGGAAACATCCTCGCCTATGGATAGTCCCTAACTGACTAAGGGAAACATTCTTGGCTATGGAGAGTCCCTGACTGACTAAGGGAAACATTCTCGGCTATGGAGAGTCGCTGATTAACTAAAGGAAACATTCTCGGTTATGGAGAGTCCCGTTAACTAGAACATGGAGGTCACTGGTCTGACGTCATCTGTTTAGTCTAAGTCACTTCAGCTAATCAGAGATATGAGCATTCAACTGTTTACATCATACTGAATCATTTAGAATTGATTAAGGCTACTTTCTAGTAACAACAAGCCCAATGGTATGAAGGATCATTCTCATGCTTTGCCGTCATAATTCATATCATCATGGTACCAATTCATCCTTTGTTCAAGCATCTTACACTAACGAGCATGCTATAGATTCATGTTATGCATTATACTCTCACGACATTCAAGTTCTAAATTCATCTCATTCAACATGTAGCATAGGGTCATTCATGGTCCATAGATCCAATTCATACTTTATTATAGATACATTACTTCATTTATTTAGATTTATGAAAAACCAATGCATTTAACCCATAGCCCAATAGTGACAACAAATTCATGGGAGAAACATACATTTTCATTTCAAAGGACCCACTTCTAAATTTACTCCAATTCATGAGAACGATGCAATATTTGGGCCATTATCATAGATTCTCCTCCTACCCAATCAACTCCATCAAAAACATAATGATAATACATAATTTACTTTCAATTGATCAAGCCCATGAACTCTAATCTCATCTCAACATTTTTTTAAAAGGAATATTCAGGTTCTTAGGGATAATCATACGATCTTCACATATTTTAAACATGGATACATGTTATTAATATAATCGAGTGAACAATAATAAAGTCCCATCCAAAATTCAACCCATTTCATGAAGAACATTCTATAATCATGAATTTTTCATCATCTAACACATAATTCAAGATAACCCATTAATTTATATTCATAATTAATTTATAATAATAGGAGATTTTAGAATTCAAAGAAAAATGTAGAAGAATTCTATTATACCCCGGGAACCCAAGGATCAGACCTGGAAGTGAAAATAGAGAAAAATTGAAAATTAGCACAAGGTCACAGAACAACCCGTTAGGTGAATCGTGAGGAGTGACCACGAGACGTGAGGTGACACGTGGTCAGCATGTTGTGGCAAGGCCTTAGTGAGGAGGCCACGAGCTTGACCACGAGTCGTAGTCAGACTTCACCACTCGTGAGGTCACCCGTGGTCAACCCTGGAGGTTTGGCAAGTTGGGATGGGCAGTGTAGGCCACAGAAGGTGACCATGAGTCGTGGTATAACCTCACGACTCTTTGAAGTCACCCGTGGGGTTCCCTCGGATGTTTAGGCAGTGGAATCAATAGATAAAGTCCACGGGTCGTGTCCTGTGGCAACAACCCATTAGATCCCTCGTGGGGACTGGCGACTAGAAATTTCTGCATTTTAATAAGGGTGTTTTCGTAGCTTCCTAAGTCCCTAAGGGGTAAATTATGTCGTTCTGGATATGTTTCTGAGTTAGATAAGATGGGTTAAGCCCTTTATGCATGCCCATTCTCATGCACAAGCTTAGAGAGGTTTTTGGGAGATTCATGGCCTTATTTCCCAAATTTTCATCAATTCTTTTGTGGGTGTTCGAGGAACTTTAAGTCCATCTATTCCTAGGTATATAGGGTTTTAAAATGGGTGGAATTCTTCCTCACCCATGCTCAATTATTGAGTTAATTCATGAATTTCCCTATTCAAATTCCACGGGGTTTTATCCAAAGCATGACAATGTGATTTCTCTTTATGGGTATGTTTTAATTGAGTTTTAGTTATTTAATTATGAATGATGGGTAGGTTTTATTATTATTTTCTTGAATTCATGTTCAAGATTTTAAATCCAAAATTCCCATTTGATGAAAGTTCATGGAAGTTATGATTTACGATGACTACTCTATAATTTGAGTTTACTCATGATAGAAAAGCATGATTTCAAGTTACCCATGTTTATGAGCATGTTTTGAAAGAATTGAATATGATGAAGTATTGGAAAATTCCCACACGTAGAATAATGATTTGCGATTTATGAAACGAATTGCTTGATTTATCGACTTATGATGTTGGCCGATGAAAAGGGCCCATGATTCTTGGGTAAGCATGTTTTAAAAGGAATCAATGATGATAAATGTTATATCTTAGACAATTAAATTTTATGCATGATGTTAATGATATATGTATGAGCCTATATGCATCTTTTTGGGAGCCGTGTCTAGCACCGAGCAACCCGACATTCAAAGGACTACGTCCGTGTCTCATAACCACGTGCCACCATGGGTTGTAAATGATATGATGTATTAATAATGATCCCCTAAAATGTGATATCAGGCCTTATGCACAACCTCGCCTGGCAAACCAGGGTCGGCTCTGCCCACTTGAGCGAGACAATGGGGTATCATGAAAGGCTCTACCTTGATGGTGTCGGTTATGGCGAGTCCTCCATTGTTCCTCATGTTTTATTTATTTTTATGTTTATGTCAATGGCTCAAGTTATGTTTTGATTAACTTTTCTTAGGATTATGAAAATGAACGATTTTGAATGATTTGAAAGCCTTGAGCCTTATAATTATTACGAAGATTTTGATGTAAGCATGATGTCCTTCTACCATGTCTATTTAGGAGTGTTACTTTACATTTAAAATTGCCCGTTTTATTTACCTTGCATACTCGGTACATTCCAGTGTTTATCACATACATTCTATCCTATATCATTTCATGATACAAGGTCCGGATCTCAAGCTCATCCTCATTCTTAGTCATCCCAGCGTACACTATCGGTTTGTTGCTGAGTCCTCATCTTCTAAGGGCCGTTTGATAAACCTTCCTATGGATTATGTTTCAGTGTTGCTCGGGTTATTTAGGGATGTTTTCCCATCAACCCATCTTACATATTAGAGGCTTTCAGACAACTGAGTAATACTCAGCTTATGTAAATGTTTGGTATTTCCTGATGTTATGTCATGGTTATATTTCCTCTATGTTTTATGCTTAATATTCCATTTATTTAAGTGATATTAGTTGTATGTATGTGCCATGGGTTGTCTTGGGGTATCTTGGGGTCCCTTGTTCCGTGTCTACGATTCGGGTGCATGTCCGGAGCTGACAAACTTGGTATCAGAGAAATAGGATTAGATGTGTCCTAGGGAGTCTGAAAGCCACGTTAGGTAGAGTATTTTTCATGGGTGTGAAGGGAGACACACATATGAAGAAGATGCTACTAGACGTTTAGGAAATGTTCCCTTCTTTCATGTTCTATGTCGTGCGATGAAAAGCCTATCCATCCTTCTAACTCATTCAATTCGTGATTACAGAATTATGGCTTCTAGGAGAATGAACGAAAGGAGGAATGGAAATGATGAAGGCCACGGGTGTGGCAATGACCATGGGCATCAACAAGCCCTACTTATTGGGGAGCCCCAAGCACTAGAGCCAGTTGCCCACGCTGAGTTTCGGGCGGCTATCCTAATGTTGGCACAAGCTTTGACCGCTCAGGTCAACCAGCTTGCTGTTGCGCAGGTCCCACAGAATGGCAATGCGGTGGTGGCTCAGATTAGAGACTTCTTGAGGATTAACCCTTCTGAGTTCACGGGATCAAAGATGGATGAAGATCCACATGAATTCATTGAATGGATCTTGAAGGTCACTCAAGTTATGGGGGAGACAAATGGGGAGTGTGTAGACTTGGACTCATATCAGCTGAAAGAGGTCGCTCATATTTTGTACAAGCAATGGAAGGACAGCAGGGCAGCGGGAGCGGGCTGTATCAGCTGGAATGAGTTCCACATAGCCTTCCTCGACAGGTTCTTCCCTCGGTAAATGAGGGAGTTGAAAGCATATGATTTTGTTAACCTCAAGTAAGGGAAAATGACAGTGCTGGAGTATTCTCTTATGTTCACCCGGTTGTCAAAATACGCCCCAGAGCTGGTGATGGATCAGAGGGCGCGGTTGAGCTGGTTTGTTCAGGGAGTGGCCGGTTATTTAGACAAGGATTGCAGGACTGCTATGCTCCATCGGGATATGGACTTTCCTCACATAGTGTTGTACGCCAAGCAGATGGATGCGGCTCATGCGAGGGAGAGGGAGGCAAAGAGGGCTTGGACAGATAGTCGTGGGTTTTCACATTAGAGGTCCGGCGGTGGCTACCGTCCACAGTGTTAGCATAGGTCTCTAGCCCTAGCATCATCAGCTAATGTCCCATCCAGGGAGCAGGGCTTCAGGGTCGAGGGATCAGAGGGGCACCTAGTTAGAGTATACCTCTCTAGCCTGCGGGAAGTGCGGTAAGAGTCACACTGGGGAGTGCCTACTCACTTCAGATGTCTGCTTCGGGTGTGGTAGATCTGGGCACATATGCTTAGCATGTCCATATACCAAATAGGGTGATGATAGGGGTTGATCACAAACCACTAGGATAGCAACAGCTCCAGCCCATTCAGCTCCACAGGGAGCATTTACTAGTGGGGGTGGCGGTTAGCGCCAAAACCGATTATATGCCCTTGCCTCACGCTAGGAGAAGGATACTTAACCAAATGCGGTCACTGATATGTTATGTGTCTTTCATATTGATTTTTATGCCTTGCTAGACTCGGGAGCCACATTGTCTTTCGTGACCCCTTACATTGCTAGTAGTTTTGGAGTTAGTCCTGAAATTCTATCAGAATCATTCTCTGTATCTACTCCAGTCGGTGATTCAGTTGTAGCAAGGTGGGTATATAGAAGTTTCCCCATTACGGTGTTGCATAAGGTTACCTCCGCAGACTTATTAGAATTGTCTATGACTAATTTTGACATCATTTTGGGTATGGATTGGTTGTTCGCATGTTATGCTTCGATTAATTGTAAGACCTGTACCGTGGAGTTCCATTTTTTGAGTGAGTCAGTTTTGGAGTGGAAGGGTATTTCGGTGGTGCCAGCAGGTTGGTTTATTTCCTATCCTAAGGCTAGGAAGATGATCTCTAAGGGATACATGCACCACCTAGTTAGGGTTAAGGATGTGAAGTCTGAGACCCCGACTATCCAATCAGTTCGGGTGGTGTGCGCATATCCAGAGGTGTTTCCCTAGGATTTGCCAGGTGTTCCTCCGGAAAGGGAAATTGATTTCGGTATTGATCTATTGCCAGATACGCAGCCTATTTCTATCCCTCCTTATAGGATGGCCCCAACTGAGCTAAAGGAATTGAAGGATCAGTTAAGGGATTTGTTGGATAAGGGCTTCATTAGACCGAGCCAGTCTCCATGGGGTGCACCAATTTTATTTGTTCAAAAGAAGGACGGCTCCCTTCGCATGTGTATTGACTATCGACAGTTCAACAAGGTTACCGTCAAGAATAGGTATCCCTTCCCAAGATCAATGATTTTTTTGACCAGCTTCATGGTGCGAAGTGCTTCTCCAAGATCAATCTCAGGTCCGGGTATCACCAGCTTAGATTTCAGGAGAGTGGATCCCGAAGACAACTTTCAAGACTCGATATTGTCATTATGAATTTGTTGTTATGTCTTTTGGGCTAATCAATGCTCCTGCAACTTTTATGGATCTAATGAATAGGGTGTTCAAGGAATATTTGGACATGTTCGCGATTGTGTTCATTGACGACATCTTGATATACTCTCGGGGCGAGGAGGAGCATGCCACTCATTTGAGTATAGTGATGCAAACCCTCAAAGATCCTTAGTTGTATGAAAATTTTATCATGTGTGAATTTTGGCTAAACACATTATCATTTCTGGGACATGTGGTATCAAGAGAAGGCATAAGGGTAGATTCCCAGAAGATCGAAGCGGTGAAGAATTGGCCTAGACCGGTGAATCCTTCTGAAATTCAGAGTTTCTTGGGCTTAGCAGGTTATTACTAAAGATTTTTTGAGGGTTTCTCATCCATTGCAGCACCTTTAACTTAGCTGACTCAGAAAAAGGTAAAATTCCAATGGTCGGATGCTTGTGAGAAAAGCTCCCAAGAGGTGAAGACCCGACTCACTTCAGCACCAATGTTGACCTTACCCGAAGGTACTGATGGCATTGTAGTGTATTGTAATGCTTTGAGAGTCGGGATGGGATGTGTGTTAATGCAGTGTGAGAAGGTAATAGCATATGCCTCGAGACAACTGAAAGTTCATGAAAAGAATTACCCGACCAATGATCTTGAGTTGGCCGCGGTGGTGTTTGCATTGAAGATATGGCGGCATTACTTGTATGGGGTCCACGTGGATGTATTTACGGATCATAAGAGATTGAAATATGTGTTCACACAGAAAGATCTAAATCTTTGGAAAAGGAGGTGGTTGGAGTTACTTAAGGACTATGACATGAGTGTCCTTTACCACCCAGGCAAGGCTAATGTGGTTGCGGATGCGCTTAGTAGACTCTCCATGGAAAGTGTGTCTCACGTGGATGAGGGAAAGAAGGAGTTAGTGAAGGATGTCCACCGACTTTCAAGGCTTGGAGTTAGATTGATCGATTCGACTGATGGCGGTGTTATTGTACATAATGGGTCAGAATCTTCCTTGGTGGTTGACGTCAAATCCAGGAAAGATGCGGATCCAATATTGAGGAAGTTGAAGGAGGCGGTGCAGAGTTTGAAGGTTGAGGTCTTCTCCCATGGGGGAGATGGTGTGCTATATACCAGGGTCAACTATGTGTTCCGAACGTCGATAATTTGAGAGTTCGGATACTGCATGAGACACATGGTACCGGATATTCTATTCATCCAGTATCCATGAAAATGTATCGGGATTTGTGAGAAATCTATTGGTGGGATGGTATGAAGAAATATATTGCGGAGTTCATAGTAAAATGTCCAAACTGCTAGCAAGTGAAAGTCGAACATCAATGGCCGGGAGATGTACTTCAGGATAACAGCATCCCCACTTGGAAGTGGGAAGAGATTAATATGGATTTGTTACAGGCCTACCTCGTACTCGCCGACACTATGACTCCATTTGGGTGGTAGTGGACAGGCTAATTAAGGCGACACACTTCCTACTGGTCAAGACCACAGATGCAGCGGATGATTATGCTAAGTTGTATATTAGAGAGTTGGTTCGACTTCATGGAGTGCCCTTGTCTAATATCTCAGACTGAGGTACTCAGTTTACCTCTCAATTCTGGCATACTTTTCAAAAAGGACTGGGACACAGGTTAAGCTCAGTACAGCCTTTTATCCGCAAACAGACGGCCAGGTAGAACGAACCAGTCAAACCGTTGAGGATATGTTAAGGGAATGTGTTACGGATTTTAAAGGTAGTTGGGATGATCATTTTCCCTTGATCGAGTTTGCTTATAATAATAGTTACTACTCAAGTATCCAGATGGCCCCGTTCGAGGCTCTTTACGAGTGGATGTGTAGATCTCCCATCGGATGGTTTGAGGTTGGTGAGGCAGCTATTATAGGACCAGATTCAGTTCATGAGGCGATGGTGAAGGTTCAGTTTATAAGGGACTAGTAGAAAACCGCTAAGAGTCGTCAGAAATCATATGCTGATATGAGGAGAAGAGATTTGGAGTTTGATGTGGATGACTAGGTATTTCTAAAGGTATCTCCCATGAAGGGAGTCATGCAGTTTGGAAGGAAAGGTAAACTTAGTCCCCGCTATGTTGGCCCCTATCGGGTTGTGAGAAGAGTTGGTAAGGTGGCATATGAGTTGAACTTTCCCTCGGAGCTATCTTCGTTTCATCCCATCTTTCATGTGACACTTTTAAAGAAGTTCTTGGGTTAACCAACCTTTGTAGTTCTGGTAGACAACATTGGAGTGAAGGACAACCTCAGTTATGAAGAAATTCCCGTTGAAATCTTGGATCGTCAGGTTCGGAGGCTGAGGAACAAAGAAGTAGCTTCAGTTAAAGTATTATGAAGACATCAGCATGTTGAGGGAGCTACGTGAGAAGCCGAAGTAGATATGATAGCTAAATACCCTCATTTGTTCCCTACCGGCTCACTTTTAGTTTGAGGTATCAGTTTTGCCCTAAACCTTTAATGGGATTTTCCATTTCAGTTCACGTGTACAAGTTTGTTTTATGATATGGTAGATGTATGTGATGTCTTAATTAAGTTTAGCTATGTAGTTCCTTTCATAGGTAGTCAATTCCGTCTGTTTTTGACTTAAATGACTGGTAATTGTGTATGGTGATATCTTGTTTATGAGTTTTTTGCATGTTTCTAACATTCGAGGATGAATGTTCCCAAGTGGGAGATATTTTTATACCCCGGGAACCCAAGGATCAGATGCAGAAGTGAAAACAGAGAAAAACTAAAAATTTGCACCAAGTCACAGAATGACCAGTGAGGTGAGTCGTGAGGAGTGACCACAAGTCGAAAGGTGACTCATGGTCAACATGGTGTGGAAAGGCCTGAGTGAGGAGGCAACAGGCTTGACCACGAGTTGTGGTCAAACCTCACGACTCGTGGGGTCACTCGTGGTCAACCCTGGAGGATTGGCAAGTTGGGATGTGCAGTGTAGGCCACCGAAGGTGAACACGAGTCGTGGTCTGACCTCGCGACTCGTGAAGTTACCCATGGGGTTCCCTTGGATGTTTGGGCAGTAGACTCAATGGATCAAGGCCAGGAGTCGTGCCCTGTGGGACCGACCCATTAGGTCCCTCGCGGGGACTGGCGACCAAAAATTCCTGCGTTTTAATAAGGGTGTTTTCGTCACATCCTAAGTCCCTAAGGCCTAAACTACGTCGTTTTCAATATGTTTCTGAGTTAGATAAGATGGGTTAAGCCCTATATGCATGCCCATTCTCATGCACAAGTTTAGAGAGGTTTTTGGGAGATTGAAGGCCTTCTTCCCCAAATTTTCATCAATTTCTTTGTGGGTGTTCAAGGAACATTAAGTCCATCAATTCCAAGGTATGTAGGATTTTAAAATGGGTGGAATTCTTCCTCACCCATGCCCAATTTTCAAGTTAATTCATGAATTTCCCTATTCAAATTCCATGGGGTTTTACCCAAAGCTTGACAATGTGATTTCTTTTTATGGGTATGTTTTAATTGAGTTTTAATTATTGAATTAGGAATGATGGACAGGTTTTATTATTATTATTTTGTTTATTTCATGTTTCAAGCTTTAAAATCCAAAATGCCCATTTGATGAAAGTTCATGGAAGTTATGATTTATGATGACTACTCTATTATTTGAGCTTATTGATGATTGAAAAACAAGATTTTCAAGTTACCCATGTTTATGAGCATGTTTTGATAGAACTGAATATGATGAAGTATTGGACAATTCCCATATGTAGAAGAATGATTTGCGATTTATGAAATGAATTACTTGATTTTTCGATTTATGATGTTGGCTGATGAAAAGGGCCCATGATTCTTTTCTAAGCATGTTTTAAAGGGGATCAATGATGATAAATGTTATATCTTAGCCAATGAATTTTTATGCATGATGTTAATGATTTATGTATGAGCCTATATGCATGTGTTTGGGAGCTGTTTCTAGTACCGAGCAGCCTGGCGTTCAAAGGACTACACCGGTGTCTCATAACCACGTGCCATCGTGGGTTGTAAATGATATGATGTATTAATAATGATCCGCTCAAATGTTATATCACTCTTTATGCATGACCCTCGCCTGGCAAGCCAGGGTCTGCTCTACCCACTTGAGCGAGACAGTGGGGCATCATGAAAGGCTCTACCATGATGGTGTCAGTTATGACGAGTCCTCCCGTTGTTCCGCATGTTTTATGTATTATTATGTTTATGTCATTTGCTAAAGTTATGTTTTAATTAAGTTTTCTTACGATTATGAAAATGAAGGATTTTGAATTATTTGAAAGCCTTTAGCCTTATGATTATTACGAAGATTTTTATGTAAGCATGATGTCCTTCTACCATGTCTATTTATGATTTTTACTTTACGTTAAAAATTCCCGTTTTATTTACCTTGCATACTCGGTACATTCAATGTACTGATCGCGTACTTTTTATGTTGTATCGTTTCATGATACACGATCCAGATCTCAGGCTCATCCTAATTCTTTGTCATCCCAACCTACGGTATCAGCTTGTTGGTGAGTCCTCATGTTCTGAGGGTCGTTTGATAAACCTTCCTGTTGATTATGTTTCAGTATTGCTCGGGTTAGTCGGGGATGTTGTCCCATTAACCCATCTTATGTATTAGAGGCTTTCAGACAAATTAGTAGTACTCAACTTATGTAAATGTTTGGTATTTCCTATTGTTATATCATGGTTACGTTTCCACGATGTTTTTATGATTAATATTTCGTTTATTTAAATGAGATTAGTTGTATGAATGTGCCATGGGTTGACTTGGGGTCTCTCGGGGTCCCTTGTCCCGTTTCTACGATCCGGGTGCACGTCTAGGTTGTGACAAAATCACCAATCACACAAACCCTAGATCATGCTTTTCTAGAATAGTTGAAATCGGATTTTTAATAAAACATTTTGGGGCACAAGGATGGAAGAATACACTTGTTGAAGAGCCCACATACCTGGTAGAAGAAAGCCCACTCAAAATTACACCTTGAAGCTTTGATGAAAACCTTGGGGAAACCTTGATCTTGAGAGGAGAGGGAGGAGAGTTGAGAGAATGAGGGTTTAAGCTTTAAAATGCCCTAAAAACATCCCTTAGAAGCCCAAAACGACGTCACTTTATGACAGGAAGCATCAGACTTTACCAAAATACCCCTGGGAAAAACATAAAAATCTGCCCGATCTGAGACCACGACCCTTACAATGAGTTGTTGGTCCTTACCACGACTCGTGGTAGCCGTCTGTTGTTTCTGGGATCTACTTCACGGTTTCAGCTTCTCCTACCAACGACCGATAGGACGAGTTGTTATTTCATCGAACGACTTTTTTCCTCAAAACCTTTCGTTAATTACACTGGGCCAACCCTTATGTCCCTTCCAACAATTGATACCATGGGTTGTTTCTAGCTCCAATGGCCCTTTACAACCATCTGTTTCCACTGGCTTGAAATCCTAGGCTCCTACCCATGACTTCTTACAACAACCCATCAGAGACACCAATGAGTAATTACATGACTCATTCCCTCTGAAAGCCTCAACCTGAAACCTTTCCACGATTGCATCCAACGTATTGTTGTATCGTACAATGACTCATACCTTCTCCGTTTGCATCGAAACACTTGGCACCAGATCCTTGATCCCATCCTACGACTGCCTTCAATGACTCATTAGAGCGACCAAGGACTCATTAGACGAGTCGTTCTGAGGCACTGCTACATAATTTCTGCTGAGCAGTTTTCAAAATCCCAGTTTTAAATCATGAAATGATATAGCACATAAAACATGCGGTCATTACTTGGAATGTACTGAGTATGCGGGAAGCATAAGTAATCTAAACATTGAAGTATACAAGAAGGAAGAAACTAGATACATCGGCATGCAACTACACTAGAATACAACAACACTGTCTAAGATATATACACACACACACACACCATTAAGCTATTATTTGAAAACATTTACCGAAGTATAATCAAACTTATGCATAAAGATCATGTGATGAATATTTATTGAGAGCTGAAGCTTTAATTGATATCATACACTATACTAACTATCTACTGATAATTGAGTCTGAATCCGGCTTTAATGATTTTAATGGAAATCTGAAATTATAAGGAGTTGAGCTGGACTTATATCGGAGACTTACATTCTCAGCTATGGAGAGTCTCTGACTAACTGAGGGAAACATTCTTTGCTATGGAGAGTCCCTGACTGAGTAAGGGAAACATCGTCGGCTATGGAGAGTCCCTGACTGTCTAAGGGAAACATTCTCGGATATGGAGAGTCCCTAACTGATTATTGGGAATCATTCTCGGCTATGGAGAATCTTTGAGTGACTAAGGAAAACATTCTCGGCTATGGAGAGTCCCTGATTGACTTAAGGAAACATTCTTGGCTATGGAGAGTCCCGTTAACTAGGACATGGAGGTCATTGGTGTGACGTCATCAGTTTAGTCTAAGTCACTTCTGCTAATCAGAGACTTGAGCATTCAACTGTTTACATCATACTGAATATCATACTGAATCATTTAGAAATGATTAAGTTTACTTTCTACTAACAATAAGCCCAATGATTTGAAGTATCATTCTCATTCTTTGCCTTCATAATTCATATCATTATGATATAAATTCATCATTTGTTAAAGCATCTTACGCTAATGAGCATGCTATAGATTCATGTTATGCATTATACTCTCACAAGATTCAAGTTCTGAATTCATCTCATTCAACATGTAGCATAGGTTCATGTATGGTCCATAGATCCAATTCATAATTTATTATAGATACATTACTTTATTTATTTAGATTTACGGAAAACCCTTGCATTTAACCCATATCCCAATAGTGACAATAAATTCATGGGAGAAGCATACATTTTCATTTCAAAGGACTCACTTCTCAATTTACTCCAATTCATGAGAAAGATGCAATACTTAGGCCATTATCATAGATTCACCTCCTACCCAATCAACTCTATCGAAAACATAGTGATAATACATAATTTACTTTCAATTTAACAAGCCCATGAACTCTAGTCTCATCTCAACATTTTTATTCAAGGCATATTCAGATTCTTAGGGATAATCATTCGATCTTCACATATTTTAAACATGGATACGAGTTATTACTATAATCGAGTGAACAATAATAAAGTCCCATTCAAAGTTCAACCCATTTTATGAAGAACATTCTATAATCGTGCATTTTTCATCATCTAACACATAATTCAAGACAACCCATTAATTTATATTCATAATTAATTTATAATCAAGGGAGATTTTAGAATTCAAAGAAAAATGTAGAAGAAATCACCATTCACACAAATCCTAGATCATGCTTTTCTAGAATAGTTGATTTCGAGGTTTTTAATAAAATATTTTGGGGCACAAGGCTGGAACAATACCCTTGTTGAAGAACCTACATACCTGGTAGAAGAAACCCCACTCGAAATTACAACTTGAAGCTTTGATGAAAACTTTGGGGAAACCTTGATCTTGAGAGGAGAGGGAGGAGAGTTGAGAGAATGAGGGTTTAGACTTGAAAATTCCCTAAAAACATCCCTTAGAAGCCCAAAATGACGTCACTTTAAAATGGGAGGCATCGGACTTTACCAAAATACCCCTAGGAAAAACATAAAAATCTGCCTGATTTTAGACCATGACCTTTACCACGAGTTGTTGGTCCATACCATGACTCGTGGTAGCCCGTCCGTCTGGGATCTACTTCACGATTTCAGCTTCTCTTACCAACAATCGATAGGACGAGTCATTATTACATCTAACGACTCATCAAAACCTTCCGTTTATTATACTGGACCAACCCTTATGTCCCTTCCAACAATCGATACCACGAGTTGTTACTAGCTCCAATGGCCCGTTACAACCATCCGCTGCCAGTGACTTGAAACTATAGGCTCCAACCCATGACTCCTTACAACAACCTGTCAGAGAAACCAATAAGTCATTACATGACTCGTTCCCTCTGAAAGCCTCAACCAGAGACCTTTCCATGATTGCATCCAATGGATCGTTGTTTCGTACAACGACTCATACCTTCTCCCCTGGCATCGAAACACCTGGAACCGGATCCTGGATCCCATCCAATGACTACCTTAAATGACTCATTAGAGCGACCAACGACTCGTTAGGCGAGTCGTTCTGAGGCACTTCTGGATATTTTCTGCTGAGCACTTTTCAAACTCCGGGTTTTAAATCTTGGGGAATTTTGGGGTGTTACATAGTAAATTCCCAAGGACCTAGTATACACATGTACATGAGCTCTATTTTGAGTTATGACAACGAAAGACACAACTTCGCCTATGGAAAGAAATGTTGAAGCTAATGCGGAGTATCACCACTTCAATCATGAAGCTTCAAGAATATTGCTATAACCTACACCACAAAAAGGTGTAGCAAGAATACTATCAGTACACTACATGTATTAGTATGCATCATCGACCTACTATATTTAGTTCATGCAACATAATGTACAATCAGTATCAACAAGAAATAATTTAATTAATCAATAATAAATCTGCCAAAAGTTGGTGGAATCTATTCTTAACTCGTCAAACTAACCCTAATCTCTTTGTATTTTAATAAGTCATTATCCCTACACCATGTACTGTATTAGGAACCACCACCACTGCAGCGGCACTCTAACTGCTATGACAGTCTCGCTGCAACGAAAATTCCCCAGCTACTTATCAGCTGGTAACTCGATAAAAATAGGACACCGCTCACTTCTAAAACATTTATCTCATTAATATCTTACCTTCTCACCATCATATTTGCACGTGACTATTTCTATATAAAAGTTAATATTATCATGTCTTATTGAATAGATAATTCTCAGAGGTCAACATTGTTACTTTTTAACTAACATTGTTATCAATCTGTAATACCTATGATTGGTCCTAACCATCAATCATTATTTCATATTCGGTATCCTAACCATATCCTTTTTTACAGGACCATCCCTACTGTTAGCGCAAACCCAGTAATAGAGCTTATCACACAATCATCAATTCTTAAAATTTAACCAATAATAGTGCTCACACACAAATCATATTCAAAAGTCTATACGGTTACCTTTTTAGGAAGTACAAGTCTTTTGAAACAGACATCCATAAACAACACAAATATCTTGCAATCATAAGGCAAGCAATTCAAGTCATTGGAATCATGCCCACATTGAAGTACAGTTGAATAGCCATGTGCCTCATCAGTCTCCTTTTCTAAATCAAGCTGATCATACATCCATCATACATTTGTCACTCATCTGTACACACATGCTAGAGAATCTTATGCTTGTCCTTCCAGTCATGACCTGCAGGGGACAACAATTATCGACCCTAACATAATTACCATCTCCCTAGCAATTTATACCACCCATATGATATCTATTCTCTTTCAATCGTGGCTTATTTCATAATTTAATCATCTATAGTTTACACTAGTACGTTCTTTCTTTCCTTCAAATTCCTTTACAAAATTGATAATCTTTAATACTAGTCACCCATTCTCCATAACAGAGAAACACCAACAATTATGTTCACGTTGGTAATGCCTCAAACTAGGTCTTACCACCTTAATCTCTTTAAATTGTTAATATAATTAAGTCATCTCTATGGTTACGTTATCACCTAAGGGCACATTCTTTCACCATTAGACATAATTCAGTTTATAGTTTTGTATAAGTATAGCGTATTACTTGTATATTTATCAATTCTAACCACGTATATAAGTTTCTAATCAAAGTCTAACTCAAGGTAATCCATGATCTACCTCGGTATGAAGTTTCTGCCTAGACAATAATGGAGTTTCTTCCTTGAAGGAAGTCGTCAGGGAGGATGGTGGAGTATTGTCGTTTTAGGGCCATCCTCTTCTTTTCTTGGTTAAAATGTCAAAAAATTTACCTAGGACGTATTTAATAACTAATCCTTGTTAGAATAGGAATTGGGTCTTAAAATAACTTGAAACACAGAATCCTGGCTTGCTCTTTCACTATGATGATCCTTGTTCCACTGTAATAGTCCCGCTACGACAAGACCCTATTCACTGCAGTGGTTGTGTTTGCCTGGACCAATTTTTTTTAATCCCCCTTCTCTCGATAATTTCCTAACCCACACTTACTATTTAAATATTTTGAAATTCATGCCAACAAAATTTTTGATTCTTAGCTCGTATTTTTCCAAGGTTCTATAACAGACAAACGTATCGTAACATTATAAAACTTATAGAAATCTTGATCAACTCAAATACTCCAATCTTTCTATTGATACTTTCTACACTTTCAAGTCTCTCTTTTTCTCTCAAGTTCAATAATCATGAGATCTACAACCAAGTGAGTTCTTAATTACTCAAAGGGTTCTAATCTTCAAAGAATTGAAATTTTGAAACTTTTATCTTCTTTTTTCATATCCTTGTAGTGCATGCATAAATAGATATGAAGAAGGAACTCTTTGGTTATTCATATTTTCCCAATTTTTTTACTTTGACAGAATTAGAAATGACTATAAGATTTGCAGCAAATGGAAAGAGAAAATGTATAGGTCTCATTTTCAAGTGGTTCATTTCTTTCAGGTTCTCTCTTGGATTTTTGATCAACAACTTGTAAGTGGCAAAAGTCCTTTAATCACTCAACCAAAAATAATTTCCTATGCCATTAACTGTATAATTATAATATTCTATCCCGTGTTTCTATAATAATAGTATTGTCTGATGGGGTAATATGTTAGCTTGATTTCTACTTCATAGTGATTTTCTCTTTTCATATAAAAAATATTTCAAATTTGAAATCTTTACTCTTCTATGTGCTGGAGATTAGAAAATTTTCTCTGCTTCAATTAATTTGGATTTTCATGATCTTAGGTAGTGATCTTGTTGTACCTGGAATGTCAATCTTAACAATGAATTGTGAAATTGCAGGCTATTCCCTCAAAAGTTGCCAACAATTTGGGAGAAAAGCTAGCCGGTCTTGTTAGTCTTAAAGGTCCCCGTGGCACAACCTGAAATGTAGGATTGCCTGCAAATGGAGATACATTATTCTCAAACTTGGTTGGAAAGAATTTGTGGATGTCCATTCCCTCAAGGAAGATGACATGTTGATATTTAAGTACAATGAAAACACACAGATTGTTGTTTAGTGTTTGACAGGTAGAGCTAATGTGAGAAAAAAGTTTTTATATTTTGTTAAAAAATGTGAGTACACTAATAGAAAAATAAAAAAAAAGCCTTCTTCACTTGAACCTCATTTAATAGACTCTGATGTGCTGTTTATTTCACGTTTCTCTTATTATGTAGATATTATTTTATAAAATTATGTAGTACACATCTTCACATATACGTGCAACACACGTGCAGATAAACTTGTATACTTAAAATGACATAAAAAGAAGTATAAGATAAAATAATTAATATCTTAAAATATTTAAAAAGTAAGAATCCACAATCATGCGTAACACCAACATCCTCATCAAGAGTTTAGAGGACAAACAACTCCATGAGGAAGAAAACCTCGTGCGAAATGCATGATGCTTTCTTTATTTTTTGGAGGACGGTTATGATTTCCTGTTGAATATGTTGTTTAGATGACTATATTGATGAGATCCTTAAAAATTAACTTTTGTTAATATTATTGTCACAACCCAAAAATCCAAGGTCGTGATGACACCTACCCTTAACCCAATAACGCTATAAACATAGAATTGCAAATGACAATAAAGCAATAGAATAATGGTCTTAAAACCTTATCTTTCATAATAAATTCTGAAATGTAGAAGTAAAATAAATCCCAAAACCTAGTATCACTAGTATACTAGCATCTAATTGGAAACATTCGTCTTAAAACTATAACTCTTTCTGAAATAGTAAGCACATGCGAAATAAAAATAGAGGGAGTTTGGCATCACTCTAAATACCAAGTATCTCACAAAATCTCCCGAAAAGTTTTTCCTTAGACAAAAGATCAATCGGGCATGCTTGTGCTAGGATTTGCATCAAAGAAATATATCAAGAGTAGTATGGGGTGGGACATATAGCCGACCGAGCTAAGACAATAATTGTATTGTATAAAGAATACTAAAATAAACCCTGCACTCAAAAGAAAAACCCAGCAATCTAATAAAGATAGTCAATAGATAGCAATGTAAAGAAAAATGATAGTTTAAAATGAAATGAAATACAATGGCCAATTGTAATGACCCGCATGTCATTAGGGGGGAAATAAGTCCGAACACCCTCTTTTTCCTAGGTTGTTGGTGGAAAGGTTTTGGGTGATTTGTAGCTGAGTACAGACATTTCTTTCCTCCCTACATGGCTAGAAGTAGATAAACAGGAATTAATTCCAACTCCCACATGATGAAAAAAAGTGTTAGTTAAAACTTGAAATGGAGGAATGGTCTGTGTGTAGGGAATGGGAGCTACTATTTACCGGGGGACCACTGCAGCACTAGGAAAATCGTTGTAGTGAGACTGATGTGTCGTGGTTTTACAGTACTTTCGATACTTAAAACTAAGAAAATATGCTAATCTCAGGTATGTTTTTATAGATAAGAGGTGTTTTGTGTTAAGTGTTGCAGGGAAATAGGTGCGGAAAGTGACATGGGATAATGAGTAGAAAATGGGCCAAGTATGGAATTTAAGGCAGGCAATGAGTCGTCACCTGTGGTAACGACTCATCCTGAGAACCGTTGTGTGTATACTGTCCAGACATTATGGGATGGGTTTTTGAAGTGCTGATGACGGACAGACAGGATGAATCGTCAAGTCAGACAACGACTCGTTACATGAGTCATTGGACCTGGAAGAAGAAAGTTTGTCAAAGACTTAATAGACTTGATGGAGGGATGAACGAGTTGTCACATGAAATATTGACTATTAAAGAGCACTCGTCAATGAAGTTCAGAATTTAAGAAAAAAGTGCTAAGTGTAAGGATAGAAGGGGCAACGAGTCATCACGAGACTCAACGACTCATCACAAGAAGACGTTATCAGATATTCAGAGCACTGGAGATTCAAGTATCAGAGAACAATGGGAGACCAAATAACTTGTCTCATCACCTAACGAGTCGTGGGGTGAGTCTTCATCAAGAAGGAATATTTGCTGAGAACTAGCCGCCGCAACACTTAATGACTCGTTAGGTGATCTAACGAGTCGTTGCCACTACCGACCCGAGTTCCTTGTTTAGTTATGACTTTTTACCATATATTGAAGGTTGTAAATCAACATTGAGATTCAAGAAATAATTTTCATAATTTTGTTCTTGGGTTTTGAGATTAAAACAACTTTGGATTATCTATTTTGGATTCTTATGGATTAATTCAAGAAACATGGTTTCTTGTACAATTTATTGTAAGTTTACAATTATGAGTTTTACTATTATTCTTAGTTGTAATTCTTCAAGAATGACTAGCTAAACCCATAACTAGGATTGTGGGAACCATGATGAATTAACACACATAGGCTAAAATACATAGTGAATCATGATTCAATTTTTGCATGTATTGTTCTTCCCTTCGTTTTAATTGCTTCTTAATGGTTGCGAATGTTGGAATTTGCCTTATTCTTACTCACCAGGTCAAGGGGGTAATGAATGGAAAAAGGGATTAACAACGGATATTTGAGGCTACCAACCCTCATTTAATAGCTTGGCCTTATCGGGGAATAACTAATCTGATATCAAAGGTAAGGGTTAATCAAGTGCACACCCACATACGGATCGAGTTACGTGGTGATAATCATCTAATTAGGGGACAAACCATTAGGTGAAGTTAACTTACTGATATTTCATGCTAAAAAACATAATAGATCATTAGTATAAAACATCTTATTGTTAGGAAGCCAGGGGAACAAAAACCTAGTCAACTCACTCATTGAATACAATCAATTTTATTCAAGAATCTACTCACTGCTATATCCTATATTACACTATTTCTTTTTACAATCTTTCCCCCTAGAAAATAAGCAAACTAATAGTATTAGTTAAATACACTAACTGAGGTCCTCACCATATTCCTCATGGGATTATACCCCAACCCTTGTTGGGTTCTACATTTGAACATCGACCACTTTATGTCTCTTCTGGAGGTGTAATTTGGGCGACATCAAATTTTGGTGCTATTGTCGGGGACTACGGCTTAGGCTTTAGTTAATTGTGTTTGCTTTGCTATTGGTCCTTATTTCCTTTTTATTTTTCTTTATTATTTTTTTATAGGTCCCAAGTTCGTTTATTCCCAGTACTCAAAGCCAAGGAAAATCCCTTGTTTCAATTGGTCACAAACTTGAGCGAACTCTGAGAAATATAAGGAAAATGGCCAACGTTTGCGGTCATGAGATAGTGGAAGAAGAAAAAACACAAATGTTGGCTGAGGAACAGGCTCATACACGAGAAAGAGAAGAAGCTAGGCTTGCTAAAGAGAAATGCCAAGTTGCCGAAGCTGAGAGCTAGAAGGAACAGAGGTCCAAACCAACAGAGGCACCGTTACTTTGATGACTATGATGATGTTGATATTGATGTGGCCGGTGCCACTAGTTCTATTGTCCCGCCCCCTTTTCCTGTTGGGGAAAAGTTTGATATTACTAGTGCAACGATCCAATTGCTTAATATGTAGGGGATATTCACTGGCCATGCTAGTGATGATACACATACTCACTTGAAAAATTTTATGGGTATTTGCAAGGTGTATAAACAATCAGGGGTGAGTCGGGATGCAATAAGGCTGAGGTTATTTCCCTTTTCACTGGGGAGTGAGGCAACACTTTGGTTTGCTGAATTGCCAAATTATTCTATTACTACATGGAGGGAGCTCAAAAGGGCTTTTCTTTAGAAATTCTTTCCACCATCCTGAGTGTTGTAGCTAAAGGATGACATTTACAACTTCAGACAATTGAATTCTGAAGCACTCTCTGAGGCTTGTAGTGGTTCAGCAAAAAGATAAAAAGGTGCCTAACCACAGAATCCCAGATGATACACTATTGGAGATATTTTATAGGTCCCTAAATACTGATATCAAGGCAGTGGAAGATACTGTCTCCGATGGGACATTCATGAGTCAAACATATGTTGACACTGCTGAGGTACTTGATAGGATCACCAAAACCAACCGCGCATGGCACACAAGGATGGATGAAGAGAAAGATCATTATATGGCTGTGATCAAAACCATGATGGGGCTCCTCATCAAGAAAATTATGGGAGCTGGGATAGAAAAGGTAAATACAGTTGATTCTCAAGGTAAGGCCCGAAGGAATGATAGAGGAGAGTCAGTGTCTAAGGAGGAAGAAAATTATTTGAATGATTAAGGGGTGGGTTTCCAGGAAAAAGCTCAAGGGTGTAACCAAGACTCTTGGTGTCAAGGCCAAGGGGATCAAAGTTGGAGCTATTGATAATGCTCAAAACATACCTCCTACCAAAGTATGAAGTGAATGTTGTCAATAAAGAACCCAACTAGAGGTTGGGGTCGATCCCACAGGAATAGGGAAGAGCTAGACTATAGCCGGTAAGTGAACTTGTTAGGTAGTTACTCCATAATTGGGGGATTCTAAAGAAAAGAAATAATAAAAACCATTATCAAAAGTTCGATTTTGAATCAATATTATAGGATCACTAGGGTTTGTGTTCCCCATGGATTTATAACTGCTTTAGGTATACACTCGTAATCATCATCAATGCTTATTTGCAAAACTGATAACAAAGGTTCATTCAAATAACCGACCAGTCCCTATTGAATGACTATACTCAATCACTCGACCAAGTCTCATGAGAGATTTCAAACTATCCTTTATCACTAAGTTCCAGATTTAACTATCATGCAACCACAACTCAAGTTAATAAAATTATCATCAAGATCAAGGCTCTGTTGTAATTCTCTTTTCCTAATATATACCTCTCTACGCTCAAGAAAGTAAAGAATCCGGGAATATCCTAAAATTGTACACCATTAAGAAATGTTTAATCATGAAGAGAATACAATACAAGAGTTTTCATTTGCTTTGAATAACTTTTGTGCAACCCTAGCTAGTTAATCCACCATGGTTCCCACAATCCTAGCTATGGAGATTTTAGCCTCTCATAATTGCACGGTTGTGATTTGCATTTATGATCAAGAACATAAATCAATACTTACAATTATGGATGAGAGAAAAACTTCTTTTTAATAAATCAGCAAAATATTCAAGAACAAGTAGCAAGAACAAGAAGAATTCAAGAAAAGGTTGATCACAAGTCAATCAACTCAATTCTCTCCTCTCTCAATGTTTTCTAACTATTCTCTCACCTAAACTAATGTTCTCTCATGAAAATAAAACATAAAATGTATTTATACAGACATATAAATCCTTTTCCTAGGCTAACAGGGTGTATTTCCATATCTGTAGCTGCCTGCAGCACGACTCATCCTACGATCCGTAACAGGTAGGTATGGATTGTACCTACTTCTCGTATATCATGTGGCTGTCTGAAATTTGGCTAAGTGTTGGATCCTGGTATGATCGTACATTGTTCCTACAAGTCGTACTGTGCTTCCGTGGCTTGAATCCGAGACTTTGAAATTTTTCTAAAGTTCATCACGAGTGCTATGGTATGACTCGTACCTTCATTCCATGACTTGTACTATTTATCCGTAGTAGGAGTCAGCCTTTAGTGCAAATCTTCTAAATCTTTTCACAACTTCTTCACCAGACTCATACAAGCTTTGTACGACTTGTGCTGAGACTCGTATAATGCACCTCATCATCCTTAGCCTTCTACAACTTCTCACGACCAGCAGTACCGCTAGTAACACCTTCCTATGGCTCGTATGTTAATTGTGAGTTGAGCCTATTTTGTACATTTTCAGGCTATCTTTTGCACGATTTCACTCCAACACCAATTTATCCTATCACCAAAGGAAAAGTGCCTTATATCCACAGAAATATACCTAAGTCCATGCTATTTTCTCAGTTTTGAGCGTCGAAAGTGTTGTAAACTCACAACACATCAACACGTGCAACTTAAGACTTTTACATGTCCTCAGGCAAATAAAAAGAAAAACTAAATATGACGCTCAACTAGAAAATAAACCGAGGATACTACTATTCGATTGTTTTGGTAACTACACGCAAGTACACGTGGTCGAACAAGTAGTAAAGTGGCTTAATTAAAGCCAAGTATCGATCCCACAGGGACTGAACTACGGTACTAATTAACTCAAGCGTTAGTGAACTA
>JACEIK010001318.1:8583-18699 GCA_018107945.1 Datura stramonium
ATTGTATTATGAATGTTTTGAAAACCTTGAGCCTTATGTTATGTTACGATATTTATGATATGAGCATGATGTCCTACTCTTATGATCATTTATGAGTTTTATATACAATTTAAATTTCCAGCGTTTTACTTACCTTGCATACTCGGTACATTCCATGTACTGATCGTATACTTTCTATGCTGTATTGTCTTATGATACAAGACCCGACTCTCGGGTTTATCTCCATCAATAGCCCATACCAGAGTTATCTATCAGCCTTTTATTTGGGTGAGTCCTCATGTTCTAAGGGCTATATGTTTAGACTATGCTGTTCTTTAGTTTCAGTTCTGCAGGGTTAGTTGGGGATGTTGTCCATCAACCTATCTTATACGATAGAGGCTTTCAGACTGCATGTAGTACTCAGCTTATGTGCATGTCTAGTACTTTCCTCTTGTTATGTTATGTTATGTTACAATTATGCTTTCTCTATATCACATATTCAGACTTCCTCTTAAAGTGAAATGAATTAGATGTATGCTTATGCCATGGATCGACTTGGGGCCTCTCGGGGTTCCTTGTCCCGTGATATGATCCGGGTCTACGATCAGGTCATGACATTCTAAGTTGGGTGTGAAGGGGGTGATAATTTGAATTCATGAGATTGGTGGGTTGAAGCATTGAATATAGAGAGAAAGTGCTTATTTCTTGAAATTCTTGAATGCAAACAATCTTGGGTTGTTGAAAAATTCATGTAATTCATTATGGAATGTGATAAATTTCATGTTGATTGTTAATGAATTATTGTGACTACTTCCATATGTGGGTTGTTTGAATTCTAACCAAAAAGTGGGAAAATTGAAGGGAGTGGCCAAGGTGAGGCATTCTTGAAAAGAAAAAAAAATATAGGAGAGATGTGAGAGAATTCATGAACATGCTTGTAATGTAAAGTTAGTGAATAATTTGAGTTCATGAGATTTGATATGACAATGGGGAAAGTCTGAGTACCCTATTTAACAAATTCTAACAACTACGTTAGCAAATTAAGTGTGGGGTCATCTTGCACCTCTTACACCTAATTTGCTAGTCTAGTTATTTATGAACTATTGTTGCAAAGTTCTTGTTGTTTGTTTGTTTGAAAGGTACTATGGCATCATGAGACAATAAAGGAAAAGAAGTGGTAGTTGCTGAAAAAGGTCTCAAGTAGCTCAGGAAGGGAACAAAAGGGTCAAAGTCATAGGCGACAAAAACACCCCCTTCTAGGAGGTTCAGAGCCAAAGCCGTAGAGGAGCACGTGCTTAAATAGTTTAATACACAAAAGGAGGCCAAGTATGGTCTGAAAAACTTGGTTGATGAGGGACACCTTGCACTTTAGTATCCTACCATCCGCGAGTTGGGAATTGGATACGTGTTTGCCGAGCCTGAGAAGTGCAACCTCCCTTTGGTGAGGAAATCTATGCTAACTGGGATACTTCCTTTGGAGAGAGCACTAAAGTCAAGATAAGGGGTCAAGTGGTTCACTTCAGTACTAGGTTATTCAATTCTTTCTTTGCACGCTTGTGGTGGACCCGTCAATATACTTCCTATTGCTAGAGAAGGCCCCGTATCGCGACATTCACCATATATTATGTGGTGAGCATTCATCTGCCAGTTGGGTAAGGGACCATAAAGGCACCCATTCTACACTTTCATTCTCCTACTTAACTAAGGAGGCTAGCATTGGGGTCAAGTTTGTATGTGCCATACTCTTGACTGGGACACATACCAAAAAGATTACTAGAGAGAGAATTGTGTTGGTGTAGATGCTGATGAAAGGGCTGGCAATCAACTTTGGTATAGTGCTCAGAGACAACACGAGATTCACACGGTCCGCATGATGGTTCATACAATGCGCTGCACGCTCTGGTATTTGTAATAACTTGTCTTGAAAGAGATCCTGGGACAAATGCTAATGGAAGTAGTATTATGGCAGCCTTCTTACCTAGTTATAGAGAGAGACTAGCATTGAGGAAGAAGAGGCTGATCTTCATCTACCCCTAGCAGGGCACCCGACGGGCAAGATGATGGATACCACAAGGGGCAAGGAGCTGAACAACTCTTTAGTTCCACTTCTCACTCCCATCAATCATCAGGATCAGGATGACAGCTGGTGAGGCTGCATGTTCGGGATGTTAAAGCTGCAATTGAATATTTGAGGTAGACCTGCCACTGATGAAGAGATGTTAACACCGGAGGAGTGATACCCATTCACTGAGAATGCATGCTGATGTGTACAGTGAGACCAGCTTTCGAGGAGCCTTTAGATGATGATGAGGCCACAGTGTTGACTCATGGTGTTGATGATATCAACAAGGATGAGGTGGATGATGCCACCGCAAGAGCAATGCAGGTTGATGGTGAGGATGAGATGATCAGGAGTATAATCCTGATGATGACGACTGTGCTTAGAGGCCCAGAAAGTTCTTTTTCTCTCCCTACTTGATATGATTCTGTGTGTATTGGAGACAGTGCATTGTTTAAGTATGGGGTGGAGGAAATAGATTTCCTTTTTATTCCTTATTTGCTATATTTATAGTGGGCTGTAGCATTAGTTTTCATTCTCTGTGTTGGTAGCTAATTTGTGATTGGCAAAACCTTGGTCTGTAATACCAAGTAATGGTTATGTCTGTGACACTGATGATACCTTGTGACTTGTTATGTGATCGTCTCTACTTAGTTTGTTTTGTTAATTGAGAGTCATTTTTTAGTGTTGTCATAGAGGTAGTGACCCTTCCCGATGATAGATGGATGACGACCGTCTTAAAGGAAAATTATTCACAATTTTTATCATTTTTAGGATGGAGTCAAAACTACTACTTATGTGCTCTTTGATGTTCCACTCAGACGCTAAGCTAGAGGAAATGAAGTGGTCATCTTGAATACATAAGAAGTACAAATCCATGAGAGATACATAGGTTCTTTAATTTGACCAAAAAAATAGTCTTAGGGCTTAATAATGATAATTTCATTCAACTTGATTGTGTGGATATGTAGCCATAGGAAACCGACTAACATCATGATGCCATGAGAGGTGAGGTTTAATTGTTGGGTGTGGTACACAATATAACATCTAGAACTTACCTAAGTATATATAGGATAGCTAGTTGCCAATAAAGTAAGATATGATTAAGGCGTTTCTTTGAAAAACTCATTTTTTCCATTGTTGTGTACCTTCCTTAACACAATCCCTAGTTAACCCCTTTTAGATTAAAGCCTTAATTTTCTTCTTAGCCACAAAAGAAGCCTATTCTCCTTTGTTGTGATATCTTCAGAACTATTGATCCAAAGACAATCTGACGCACTTGAAGAATTAAGAATGAGGGTCCACCAAGTTAGAAAGTGTCAAGGAAAAGGAAAGAAAGAAAAAATGTGTAGATGATAAGAAGAGAAAATAGAAGAGGGGTGCCCACAAAAAGATGTTATCTACTTTCTGCTAGAACATAGATGAAAAATTTCTAATAGTTGGTCATTTTTGTGAACTTATAAGTAAAAACTAGCAATCAAGTAGTAAGAAAAGGGTACGAGAAAAGGGTACGAGAAAAGGAAGGAAATTGGTTAAAGAAAAGGGTGAGCAGTGAGACAAAGAGGTGGACAAGAAAGAAAAAAATGTCTTAAAGTGCTTAGGACTGGTAGTCACTACTAAAGAAAAATCATTCTTACCTGTACCTTAGCCGGCATTACAATCAAGAAAAGTCCTTATGATCTTACTTTTGTTGAAGCAACTAAGTAGTCTAAATGTACATGAGGGACAAGCTTATGGTATGTTTCATGTGTATGATACATCATTTCTGAGAGTGAATATGTCTTGCTTATTATGTTCCAAGATTTGATTGATATTACGAGGGAAGGAACATCACTAAATAAGTGAGAGCATAAGATGGTCAAAGTTGGTATACAATGTTGCATTTTTCATACTTAATCATGTTGGCTCTATTTTAAAAAGACGAGTCAATTATAGAGGCTATGTAGTCTTGAATGTGAAAACTTCTATATGTGCTTGATATGAGTTGTTACGAATTGATAAACCACTGATGCATGTGGTCTGCACTAGCTGCTTGAGTGGGGATTGATAAAGGAAACAAGTGGTGGCAATAGAGGTTCATGCACATAAGTAAGAATTGTTTGAGGACGAACAATGGCTTAATTATGAGGTGGTGATGTTAGGCATTTGCTTATGCTCATTTGCCATATTATTACCCATTTTTTGCCTTGTTTTAAATATATTATCCTTATGAAATGCATCAATTAATGTTTATATTTGTATTATGAGCTAATAAGTGTTTTTAGATGTTTTGAGCAGGAAACCAAGGAAAAAGGACTAAAAAATGATTCAAGGTGTGAAGGAAGAAGAGTTTGCAAGAATTCTCCTAGTGAGATAGATGGCATGGCGCGCTAGAGCCTCAACCTCATAGGAATTTTTGCTCAACATGTTGGTGAGATTAGTGGAGTGGCGCGCCAGAGGCATTTCGGACTTAGGAAATTTTTCCAACACTTTGGTGCATTGGATGGAGTGGTGCGCTAGACTCAAGACTTCAGAAAATTAAACTAACACCTTGGTGCGTTGGATGGAGTGGAGCGCCAGAGGGTAAACTTTAGAAGAATTTCAAGTCAAAATTCTAGTGCAGTAGATGGTGTAGCACTCCAGGTCTATTCCGGGACGAATTTTCAAGTTTAAAAGCTATATTTCTCAAAGGAAAAAGAGTCATTGGACCCCATGCTTATAAATATAACATATAGGACATTTTGTTAGAAATCATTCATCATATTGATTAGTTTGTATGCAATTCTTGGAGGAAGAGACAAGTTCATTGTCACGACCCAAATTAGGATCATGACCGGCGCTAAGGGATAGGACCCCAAAGCAAGCCTTAACAGAAATTTTATAGAAAATCAGGTAGAGTTTCCCCTATTTTTGGACCTAACCAAAATTTCACCTATCTCAGAAATCCACAAGCAATTCAATAATATCACCAACACATACCATAATATCAACCACATTTTATTCGATGTGTCACAGTACCAAAATTCATCTCCAAATACGATAATAAGTCTAATACTGGTCACAAGTCTAACATAATGGAAGGATATTCATGACATGAATGAAATGGCTATGGAGCGACTCTAAGAGTTCAAAGAAAAAGACCATAACAATTAAATAAGTCCTTGCCTGCGTGAATAACTGCGAGGCTCACAAGAAATTTGTCAACTCGAGCGCTTTAATTAACGAATTCCTCACCAACGTCACCTGCTGACTCTGAAAAAATAGCGGGAAGTGAGTCGCTAGCTCAGCGAGTAGTAACAATTAGCCACAACCATTTTTAATGGGGACAAGTCAGAAAACATGCTAGTAGAATAATCAAAATATCATGAAACAAATGGTCTTTTAGAAACAATAACAATGATCAGTTTATTTATTTCATGTATGTAAAAATCAATTAACAGTTTGGTAATAAACTCAGTAAATATTGTCATATCAAATCTTATGTTTTGGGAGGTTTCCAAGGATGAATCATGTAATTGGGGTGGCTCCCTACCTTGAGAGATAGCCAATAACTATATGCTAGTTCTACCTTCCCAGTAGCAAGGGTTGTAACGTTAATCTGTAAATACAAGGTGCACCAGGTCTATCGAACCCGCCGTTAGCTACGGGATCCATCAAGGTCTACTCCCATTTATAATTTTATTTGTAAATAGTAAATACTCATATGAAAGCATTCTCACAATCGTATAAGGCACTTAAGTTCTTATAAAATCATGTACTTTTTTTTCGGTAAGGATAATGATCTCAAGTAATAGTAAAACATGTTTAGTAATTATGAGAACATCTAAAATAACAGTAAACATATCAAATAAATATTTTAGTACCATATCGAGTAAAGGACGTGTCCCATGTGCAATTTCAAAGCATTTGGTAACATATTACTTGTAAAATCATGATAAATCATACAGATCATGAAAATACAAATTGCGGTAAGGTTACTACTCACTGTACTCATGTCAAAGTATCAATTCGTCACCTAAAGCACGTAGTATGACCTCCTTCAATCAATCTATATCCATTTCATATCAATTTCGTGTTAATTTCCTCATTTAGGCTAATTCATTACTAATTGAAAATATTCAACCCTCGAAATTTCAAGTTTAACCATCGATACCTAATTATAGTTACTCATGCCATGAGTAATTTAATTGTTTAAAAATCTACAAAATTTTAGCTAATTCATTTAATTTATTCATCCAATTCGTAGCCAAATTTCTCTAAATTCATGCTTAAAACAAACTAAAATAACCTTCATGTCTATTCTACTTTTCCTTGGTGTATGCCAAAATCTAAGATTTACAAATCAATCTGCTAATGTGTTCACTTAGTTCACGAGAATTTAATTGATTCCTCAATTTTTTAACCCTTAGTTTTTGAACTATCAACCCTAATTCAATAGTCATGGGCTATATGAACCAAATCTATAGACTAAGTTGAGAAATTTACCTTTTTTTCTCCTTCGCTCTTGAATTATTTATCAAAGTTTTGAATTCTCTCCATTTCGTGTCCCTTTTCTGAAAAAAATATAGCTCCCTCACTTTTTTTCCTTTTCTTTCTCCTATTTTTTTCTTTTGTTTGCTGTTGTTGATGACCTGATTCCCTTCCCTATCTGCCCCCCCTTTTTAAAATTTCTTCTATGGATGGGCCTTGGCCCACATATGCTCTTTCCTTCTTTTTTTATTAACTAAATAATTTTTTAAAAATGGGTATTACATTTATTTTCTAGGTTTCTTCTTTAACTTATGTTTTTTATTCGAATGATGAATTCTCTAGTTTTTCACTTGAACATGAGTGACTAAACTCTTGTTCTAGGGTTTTGGCCATAATAGATGGTTGAAGTTTGAAAGTTTGTTTATGCTAGTTCTTAATTTTTCGTTAAAGGATTTTTTATTCTTATTTTCATTTTTTATTTATTAGCTTAATCACCTCACAAATGTAATCTGTTAGTTTTTGGTTGAACTCAACAGAGAGAACCAAAAGAGTAAAAAGTAAGTCTAGAATAGGTTTCAGTGACTCTTGTCCAATGGGTTCAAGATAGATTTCGTTGTCGAGGATAGGAATATACCCTTCAACCCTGTTCATTTGAATACAAGTAGCCACAATCGTTATCTCATGAATCTCCTATGGCCATAGGGATATAGGGTTTAGGGTTCATGAGATAGTTCTTGGATGTTCGGGAGAATGACAAGAAATGAGATAGTAACTTGCAACTTGAAACCTTAGGAAGAATTAGTCTAATGTATTTGAGTCTTAAAACTCAACCTGAAGAGAATGTGCCAAGACTCTAGATTCTATCATCATTTGAATTACAACATTCGTGAAAAAGCATTCAATTCATTAGTTAATTTACTTTTCAAAAATTTAGTAGTATAATTTCCAAACCATTCCCCATTTTTATCTATGATTATTAGAATAGTGAAATAATGTGTTAACCTTAAGCAATTAATTTGACATGTCTTTGAGGAATCAATAATCGGGACATCACTGTCCTATATTACTTGACAACTATGTGCACTTGGGCGACATAAAGTTTCAACTTTAGTTTTCAATACATGTACATGACCCTTAAAAATCATTTTTTATTGTATTTCATTTAACTGTTTTCAAGTGAGCATATCATGTCAATATATATGCTTCTCAGATAGGGTCATTGTACTTCACCTCTGTATGTATTCAATTCAACCTTTATCAGTTTACTAGCAAGTTTCCAGCTTCAGTTACTTTTCTCACATTCTCAATACATTCAAAGTACTGACCGTATACTCTCTATGCTATATCATTTTATGATATAGATCCAGGTATTCAGACTCAGACCCGTGGTTAGACACATTCCAGACTCTATCAGCTAATAGTGGTGAGTCCTAATCTTCCGAGAATAGGAGTTATGTTTTCTTTACTTTAGTATATTTCTACTTTAAGATTTTGGAGTTAGTTGGGGGCTTGTCCCAATAACTCATTAGATTAGTAGAGGCTTTCAGACAGTGTATTGTTAGTTTCAACTTATGACTCAGTGTTGTTATCAAATTTTTATCCTTTCCTTTTGATTAGTTATATTTCAGTTAAGCTTCCTGATAACGCTCAAACTCACACTCCTGATAAAGCATGAAACAAATGTTGTCAATAAAGAATCCAACAAAGGTTGGGGTCGAACCCACAGGGAATATGGTAAGAATTAGACTGATGCAGGTATTTAAGCTTCTAGGTCTGTTATCTCCAAAAAGGGTGGGGGGGTTTATTGAAAATAAGTTGTTGTTTATCAAGATTTGTAATTAACTAGGCTAAGTGTTCCCATGGGTCCATAACTATTTCAGGCTTACACTCATGAGCTATCCTAATGCTTGTAAAACTGATAACTATATGGTTAATCCAAATGACTGGTTCATCCCTTTTGGATAACTATACTCAACCACCGGGATAGGACTCATGAGCGATTTCAATTCAATTATTATCAATTTGTTCCAAATTAACTATCTTGCGACTACAACTTAAGTTATACAATGACCCATAAAGATCAAGGCTTTGTTATAATTCTCTTTTTCTAATCTCTACCTCTCTCGGTTCAAGCAAGTAAAGAATTTGAGCAAGTATTAATATTGCGCTTCATTAATGTAATACCCCGAAAATGCCTAAGACTAGACTCGAGAATTTAAAATGAGAAGAAATAGAAAAATATGAGATTTTACTCAGAACAACTTGTGGTACGAGTCGTTGGAGGGTCTAACGACCCGTGGGAGACACTCGTGGTCAGGTTCTATAGAAGTAGATTCAGAGGTAACGGGTCCATGGTACAACCCATAGGAAGATGTAACGAGTCATAGGTTGGGGTCGTTGGTTGTCACCGGGGTACCAGGGATAGATGGTACGAGTCGTAGTATAACTCATTATGAGAAACAATGAGTTATGGTATATGCCCATTGGAAGGAGAAGGAAAATCCCCCCAGTCGAGGTAACAGATGGGACCCACGACTCGTTAGATGAAGGTAAGAGTCGTGGTGTGACTCGTGGGAAGTCCAGATACCGGTTCCATCAGAGGAAACAACGGGAGGCAGTAACGGATTGTTGTTTGGAGTAACGATCTGTTCTGTCAAGTTGTGGTATCAGGAATTGAGAAGTTAAGAAATGATGGGGAAGTAACGGACGGATACCATGAGTCGTGGTACCGAAGGATGACCGTAGTATCAATCATTGTCACTGCAATGCAAATTTTCAAACTTTTCATTAAGGGTATTTTCATAATTTCTAAGCTCTAAGGTCCTAAACTACATCGTTTTAAGTTCAGTTACCAGGGTTTTAAGAGTGTTAAACCTATTATAAGCCTTACCATTCCATGCATGCAAATTAGAGTTCTTCCTTGGAGATCAAGCTTGAAGAATTTTCCCAATTTCTCTCCAATTTCCTTTTGGCTTTCAAGTGGAAGTGTAAATCAGATTTACCCAGGTATGTGAGGCTATGAATGAGAGTTTCTTTCACTCTCATGCTCAACATTCTTCTCAATTCCATGAATTCAGGTTCATGGTCTATTGGGATTTATCCCTAATTTTGTGAAAATTCTCTATGATCTATCTATGGGTCAATTTCTTTCATGTATCAAATCATGTTCTATGATCTATGGGCAGATTTTAAACCTATTTTAATTAGTAATTCATAGTTTCAATTTTTAATTAAATTATGCCCAATTATGTAAGTTTCATGAAAGGTCAAGTTATGATTCTATTATGATCTTGATTTTACCAAGTCTAAGTTATGAGTTATGATTCGTGTTGTGATTCTCTTCAAGTACTCTTCATGGATATATGAATATCAAGTATATAAATATTTTACAAGTATGCATGATTTTCATGATTTATGGATTTATGACTCTTGGACAATTCATGGCTAATCATGTATTTCAAGTGGGATCCATCATGTTATTATTTTTATTTGGCCAAGAACTTCATGAATGATTTCACGGTTACTATATGAGCCCACACGTGCATGTTTTTGGGAGCAGTGTCTTGCACCGAGTAGATCCGGCATTCAGGTAAACCAAGTGGTCTCATAACTACGTCCACCATCAATAT